>JAJIBD010024732.1:0-84219 GCA_021461705.1 Cryptotis parvus | reverse complement strand
GGACAACTGCCCCCAGGGGAAGGCGGAAACTCCATCAGCGGGAACCAAGGCTAACTGCCTTGGTTTTCACTCGGAACCTTAGGCGCTGCGCTCCTGGGACCGGCTGAAAATCTCCGCCCCGCCAGGTGTGTGCGTGTCCCCTCGTCTCCGGGGACCCAAACTGCCCCAGGGAAGGCGGAAACTCCATCAACGGGAACCAAGGCTAACTGCCTTGGTTTCACTGCGGAACAACAGGCGCTGCGCTCCTGGGACCGGCTGAAAATCTCCGCCCCCACCAGGTGTATGCGTGTCCCCTGCGTCTCGCGGACCCAAACTGCCCCAGGGAAGGCGGAAACTCCATCAGCGGGAACCAAGGCTAACTGCCTTGGTTTCACTGCGGGAACATGGCGCTGCGCTCCTGGGACCGGCTGAAAATCTCCGCCCCCGCCAGGTGTGTGTGTGTCCCCCTGCGTCTGCGGTCAAACTGCCCCAGGGAAGGCGGAAAACTCCATCAACGGGAACCAAGGCTAACTGCCTTGGTTTCCTCTGGAACCTTAGGCGCTGCGCTCCTGGGACCGGCTGAAAATCTCCGCCCCCGCCAGGTGTGTGCGTGTTCCCTGGTCTCCAGCGGACCCAAACTGCCCCAGGGAAGGCGGAAACTCCATCAGCGGGAACCAAGGCTAACTGCCTTGGTTTCACTCTTGGAGACAGGCGGCTGCGCTCCTGGGACCGGCTGAAAATCTCCGCCCCCGCCAGGTGTGTGCGTGTCCCCTGCGTCTCCGGGGACCCAAACTGCCCCAGGGAAGGCGGAAACTCCATCAACGGGACCAAGGCTCAACTGCCTTGGTTTCACTCGGGGAACTAGGCGCTGCGCTCCTGGGACCGGCTGAAAATCTCCGCCCCCGCCAGGTGTGTGCGTGTCCCCTGCGTCTCCAGCGGACCCAAACTGCCCCCAGGGAAGGCGGAAACTCCATCAGCGAGGACCAAGGCTAACTGCCTTGGTTTCACTCTGGAACCGCAGGCGCTGCGCTCCTGGGACCAGCTGAAAATCTCCGCCCCCCGCCAGGTGTGTGCGTGTCCCCTGCGTCTCCGCGGACCCAAACTGCCCCAGGGAAGGCGGAAACTCCATCAGCGGGAACCAAGGCTAACTGCCTTGGTTTCACTCTGGGAACAGGCGCTGCGCTCCTGGGACCGGCTGAAAATCTCCGCCCCCGCCAGGTGTGTGCGTGTCCCCTGCGTCTCCGCGGACCCAAACTGCCCCAGGGAAGAGCGGGAAACTCCATCAACGGGAACCAAGGCTAACTGCCTTGGTTTCACTCTGGGGAAACTAGGCTGCGCTCCTGGGACCGGCTGAAAATCTCCGCCCCCGCCAGGTGTGTGCGTGTCCCCTGCGTCTCCGCGGACCCAAACTGCCCCAGGGAAGAGCGGAAACTCCATCAGCGGGAACCAAGGCTAACTGCCTTGGTTTCACTCTGGAACCTAGGCGCTGCGCTCCTGGGACCGGCTGAAAATCTCCGCCCCGCCAGGTGTGTGCGTGTCCCCTGCGTCTCCGCGGTCCCAAACTGCCCCAGGGAAGAGCGGAAACTCCATCATCGGGAACCAAGGCTAACTGCCTTGGTTTCACTCTGGAACACTAGGCGCTGCGCTCCTGGGACCGGCTGAAAATCTCCGCCCGCCAGGTGTGTGCGTGTCCCCTGCGTCTCCAGCGGACCCAAACTGCCCCAGGGAAGGCGGAAACTCCATCAGCGGGAACCAAGGCTAACTGCCTTGGTTTCACTCGGAGAACAACAGGCGCTGCGCTCCTGGGACCGGCTGAAAATCTCCGCCCGCCAGGTGTGTGCGTGTCCCCCTGCGTCTCCCCGGACCCAAACTGCCCCAGGGAAGGCGGAAACTCCATCAGCGGGAACCAAGGCTAACTGCCTTGGTTTCACTCTTGGAACCTTGGGCGCTGCGCTCCTGGGACCGGCTGAAAATCTCCGCCCCGCCAGGTGTGTGCGTGTCCCCTGCGTCTCCAGCGGACCCAAACTGCCCCAGGGAAGAGCGGAAACTCCATCAACGGGAACCAAGGCTAACTGCCTTGGTTTCACTCTGGAACATTGGGCTGCGCTCCTGGGACCGGCTGAAAATCTCCCCCCGCCAGGTGTGTGCGTGTCCCCCTGCGTCTCCAGCGGACCCAAACTGCCCCAGGGGAAGGCGGAAACTCCATCAGCGGGAACCAAGGCTAACTGCCTTGGTTTCACTTGCGGAACAACAGGCGCTGCGCTCCTGGGACCGGCTGAAAATCTCCGCCCCCCCGCCAGGTGTGTGCGTGTCCCCTGCGTCTCCAGCGGACCCAAACTGCCCCAGGGAAGAGCGGAAACTCCATCAGCGGGAACCAAGGCTAACTGCCTTGGTTTCACTCTGGAGACCCTTGGCGCTGCGCTCCTGGGACCGGCTGAAAATCTCCGCCCCCCCCGCCAGGTGTGTGCGTGTCCCCTGCGTCTCCGCGGGACCCAAACTGCCCCAGGGAAGAGCGGAAACTCCATCAACGGGAACCAAGGCTAACTGCCTTGGTTTCACTCTGGAACAACAGGCGCTGCGCTCCTGGGACCGGCTGAAAATCTCCGCCCCCCGCCAGGTGTGTGCGTGTCCCCTGCGTCTCCGCGGACCCAAACTGCCCCAGGGGAAGAGCGGAAACTCCATCAACGGGAACCAAGGCTAACTGCCTTGGTTTCACTCTGGAACCTTAGGCGCTGCGCTCCTGGGACCGGCTGAAAATCTCCGCCCCCCGCCAGGTGTGTGCGTGTCCCCTGCGTCTCCGTGGACCCAAACTGCCCCAGGGAAGAGCGGAAACTCCATCAACGGGGAACCAAGGCTAACTGCCTTGGTTTCACTCGGAACATGGCGCTGCGCTCCTGGGACCGGCTGAAAATCTCCGCCCCCGCCAGGTGTGTGCGTGTCCCCTGCGTCTCCGCGGACCCAAACTGCCCCAGGGAAGAGCGGAAACTCCATCAACGGGAACCAAGGCTAACTGCCTTGGTTTCACTCTGGAACCTGGGCGCTGCGCTCCTGGGACCGGCTGAAAATCTCCGCCCCCGCCAGGTGTGTGCGTGTCCCCTGCGTCTCCGCTGGACCCAAACTGCCCCAGGGGAAGAGCGGGAAACTCCATCAACGGGAACCAAGGCTAACTGCCTTGGTTTCACTCTGGAGACCATGGGCGCTGCGCTCCTGGGACCGGCTGAAAATCTCCGCCCCCGCCAGGTGTGTGCGTGTCCCCTGCGTCTCCGCGGACCCAAACTGCCCCAGGGAAGAGCGGAAACTCCATCAGCGGGAACCAAGGCTAACTGCCTTGGTTTCACTCTGGAACCTTGGGCGCTGCGCTCCTGGGACCGGCTGAAAATCTCCGCCCCCGCCAGGTGTGTGCGTGTCCCCTGCGTCTCCGCGGACCCAAACTGCCCCAGGGAAAGAGCGGAAACTCCATCAGCGGGAACCAAGGCTAACTGCCTTGGTTTCACTCTGGGAACACTGGGCGCTGCGCTCCTGGGACCGGCTGAAAATCTCCGCCCCCGCCAGGTGTGTGCGTGTCCCCTGCGTCTCCGCGGACCCAAACTGCCCCAGGGAAGAGCGGAAACTCCATCAACGGGAACCAAGGCTAACTGCCTTGGTTTCACTCTGGAACCTGGGCGCTGCGCTCCTGGGACCGGCTGAAAATCTCCGCCCCCGCCAGGTGTGTGCGTGTCCCCTGCGTCTCCGCGGACCCAAACTGCCCCAGGGAAGAGCGGGAAACTCCATCAGCGGGAACCAAGGCTAACTGCCTTGGTTTCACTCTGGAACATTGGGCGCTGCGCTCCTGGGACCGGCTGAAAATCTCCGCCCCGCCAGGTGTGTGCGTGTCCCCTGCGTCTCCCGCGGACCCAAACTGCCCCAGGGAAGAGCGGAAACTCCATCAACGGGAACCAAGGCTAACTGCCTTGGTTTCACTGCTGGAACCGCGGCGCTGCGCTCCTGGGACCGGCTGAAAATCTCCGCCCCCCCGCCAGGTGTGTGCGTGTCCCCCTGCGTCTCCAGCGGACCCAAACTGCCCCAGGGAAGAGCGGAAACTCCATCAGCGGGAACCAAGGCTAACTGCCTTGGTTTCACTCTGGAACAACAGGCGCTGCGCTCCTGGGACCGGCTGAAAATCTCCGCCCGCCAGGTGTGTGCGTGTCCCCTGCGTCTCCGGGGACCCAAACTGCCCCAGGGAAGAGCGGAAACTCCATCAACGGGAACCAAGGCTAACTGCCTTGGTTTCACTGCGGAACATAGGCGCTGCGCTCCTGGGACCGGCTGAAAATCTCCGCCCGCCAGGTGTGTGCGTGTCCCCTGCGTCTCCGCGGACCCAAACTGCCCCAGGGAAGAGCGGAAACTCCATCAACGGGAACCAAGGCTAACTGCCTTGGTTTCACTCTGGGAACATGGCGCTGCGCCTCCTGGGACCGGCTGAAAATCTCCGCCCCCCGCCAGGTGTGTGCGTGTCCCCTGCGTCTCCAGCGGACCCAAACTGCCCCAGGGAAGAGCGGAAACTCCATCAGCGGGAACCAAGGCTAACTGCCTTGGTTTCACTCTGAGAACAACAGGCGCTGCGCTCCTGGGACCGGCTGAAAATCTCCGCCCCCGCCAGGTGTGTGCGTGTCCCCTGCGTCTCCGCGGACCCAAACTGCCCCAGGGAAGAGCGGAAACTCCATCAGCGGGAACCAAGGCTAACTGCCTTGGTTTCACTCTGGAACCTTAGGCGCTGCGCTCCTGGGACCGGCTGAAAATCTCCCGCCCCCCGCCAGGTGTGTGCGTGTCCCCTGCGTCTCCAGCGGACCCAAACTGCCCCAGGGAAGAGCGGAAACTCCATCAGCGGGAACCAAGGCTAACTGCCTTGGTTTCACTCTGAACACTGGGCGCTGCGCTCCTGGGACCGGCTGAAAATCTCCGCCCCCGCCAGGTGTGTGCGTGTCCCCTGCGTCTCCAGCGGACCCAAACTGCCCCAGGGAAGAGCGGAAACTCCATCAACGGGAACCAAGGCTAACTGCCTTGGTTTCACTCTGGAGACAACAGGCGCTGCGCTCCTGGGACCGGCTGAAAATCTCCGCCCCCCGCCAGGTGTGTGCGTGTCCCCTGCGTCTCCGCGGACCCAAACTGCCCCAGGGAAGAGCGGAAACTCCATCAACGGGAACCAAGGCTAACTGCCTTGGTTTCACTCTTGGAACAACAGGCGCTGCGCTCCTGGGACCGGCTGAAAATCTCCGCCCCCGCCAGGTGTGTGCGTGTCCCCTGCGTCTCCGCGGACCCAAACTGCCCCAGGGAAGAGCGGAAACTCCATCAACGGGAACCAAGGCTAACTGCCTTGGTTTCACTCTGGAAACATGGCGCTGCGCTCCTGGGACCGGCTGAAAATCTCCGCCCCCCGCCAGGTGTGTTGCGTGTCCCCCTGCGTCTCCAGCGGACCCAAACTGCCCCAGGGAAGAGCGGAAACTCCATCAACGGGAACCAAGGCTAACTGCCTTGGTTTCACTCTGGGAACAACTGGGCGCTGCGCTCCTGGGACCGGCTGAAAATCTCCGCCCCCCGCCAGGTGTGTGCGTGTCCCCTGCGTCTCCGCGGACCCAAACTGCCCCAGGGGAAGGCGGAAACTCCATCAGCGGGAACCAAGGCTAACTGCCTTGGTTTCACTCTGGAACCTTGGGCGCTGCGCTCCTGGGACCGGCTGAAAATCTCCGCCCCCGCCAGGTGTGTGCGTGTCCCCTGCGTCTCCGCGGACCCAAACTGCCCCAGGGAAGAGCGGAAACTCCATCAACGGGAACCAAGGCTAACTGCCTTGGTTTCACTCTGAGACTTGCGGCGCTGCGCTCCTGGGACCGGCTGAAAATCTCCGCCCCCCGCCAGGTGTGTGCGTGTCCCCTGCGTCTCCGCGGACCCAAACTGCCCCAGGGAAGAGCGGAAACTCCATCAACGGGAACCAAGGCTAACTGCCTTGGTTTCACTCTGGGAACCTTGGGCGCTGCGCTCCTGGGACCGGCTGAAAATCTCCGCCCCCCCGCCAGGTGTGTGCGTGTCCCCCTGCGTCTCCCGCGGACCCAAACTGCCCCAGGGAAGAGCGGAAACTCCATCAACGGGAACCAAGGCTAACTGCCTTGGTTTCACTCTGCGGAACCTTAGGGCGCTGCGCTCCTGGGACCGGCTGAAAATCTCCGCCCCCCGCCAGGTGTGTGCGTGTCCCCTGCGTCTCCTGCGGACCCAAACTGCCCCAGGGAAGAGCGGAAACTCCATCAACGGGAACCAAGGCTAACTGCCTTGGTTTCACTGCGAACCTTGGGCGCTGCGCTCCTGGGACCGGCTGAAAATCTCCGCCCCCGCCAGGTGTGTGCGCGTGTCCCCTGCGTCTCCGCGGACCCAAACTGCCCCAGGGAAGAGCGGAAACTCCATCAACGGGAACCAAGGCTAACTGCCTTGGTTTCACTCTGGAACCTTGGGCGCTGCGCTCCTGGGACCGGCTGAAAATCTCCGCCCCCCCCCAGGTGTGTGCGTGTCCCCTGCGTCTCCAGCTGGACCCAAACTGCCCCAGGGAAGAGCGGAAACTCCATCAACGGGAACCAAGGCTAACTGCCTTGGTTTCACTCTGCGGAACCTTGGGCCCTGCGCTTCCGTAATCATCCCAAAACTCAAAACCACGCGGCGCACTAGTGCCACGTGAACCTTTTACTACCTATCTTGCATGAGGTACCACTGAACCCTGGTTCCTACATCCTTGCTACCCACCCAAACTTCGCAAACAGACCAGACACCTACTAACTGTACTATCCTGTCATCCAAGACCCCACATTTGCAACCTACAATAGTCAAAATGGTAAAGCAACGCAAAGTTCCATCCAGCTCTGTGAGTGAAGTCACTAGTCCAGATGAGCCAAGCAATACCAATGAGTTATATAACCTCTCTGATAAAGAATTTCGGAAAGAAATGTTAAGGAGTCATAAGGAATTCAAAGAAGCAATGGAATGCAAACTCAATAAAATACAAGAGGACATGATAGAAGAAGTGAGGAAAATGCAAATGGAAATGACATATATTAAAAATGAGGTAAATGAAATGAAAAACACAGTGGAAAGCCAGCATAGCAGAATAATAGCTACTGAAGAAAGAATTAGTGATCTCGAAGGCGCGTTCCAAAGATTCTCTACACAACACCAGAAGATAGAAAAAAAAGACTCACAATTACCGAACAGACAACAAGAGATAATCGGGATGAAGCCAGAAGAAACAACATACGGATCATTGGGGTCCCAGAAGGGCAAGAAGAAAACCCTGATGAAGAAGAAACTGTCAAAGCCATCATTGCTGAGAAGTTCCCGGAACTAAAAAACACTTGCCTCAAGATCCAGGAGGCCCGTAGGATACCCGCTAAAAAGAAACCCCAACAAGAATACTCCAAGACACATCTTAATTAAAATGACAAAAACTATAGATAGAGATAGAATACTGAAAGCAGCAAGATCAAAGAAGGAAATCACATACAAAGGAACATCTCTAAGATTTACAGCAGACTTCTCTGATGAAACACTCCGAGCAAAGAAAACAATGGTGGGATATTGTGAAAAGGCTGAATGAACTGCAGGCCTCACCAAGAATTCTTTACCCGGCCAGACTCACATTCAGATATGAAGGAAAGATACACAACTTCATGGATAAGCAACAACTCAGGAACTTCATGGACTCAAAACCAACCTTAAAAGAAGGACTGAAGGGTCTACTGTAATCCGACCAAACCCATAAGCACAACAAGCTCAAACAGAAAGATGGCACAAAATCCGATGACAATAATCTCTCTCAATGTCAATGGTCTAAATGCACCAATTAAGAGACACAGAGTAACAAAATGGATTAAAAAATTGAACCCAACATTCTGTTGTCTACAAGAAACACATCTGAATAATCAGAACAAACACAGACTCAAAGTCAAAGGTTGGAAGACCATTCTCCATGCAAACAATTCCTCCAAAAAGGCTGGTGTGGCCATATTAGTATCAGATAATATAGACTTCAGGCTGAAAAAAGTTAGAAGGGACAACGAAGGCCATTTCTTATTACTTAAGGGGTATGTACACCAGGAAGAAATTACACTACTAAACATATATGCACCCAACGAGGGGCCAGCAAAATACATAAAACAACTGCTAAGAGACCTCAAAGAAGACATTAACAGTAGCACAATAATAGTTGGAGACTTCAACACTGCTCTATCAACGATGGATAGATCAACAAGACTGAAACTCACCAAGGAAATATTGGCCCTGAAGGAAGAAATGGAAGAAAGAGAGCTAGTAGATATATACAGGGCTTTTCATGCCAAAAAAGCTGAATACACATTTTTCTCTAGTGCACATGGAACATTCTCCAAGATAGACCACATGCTAAGCCACAAAGCATACCTCAATAAAATTAAAAAGATAGAAATTGTGTCAGCTATCTTTTCAGACCATGATGCACTGAAAATGGAAGTTAACCGTACACAGAAACAGGGAGTCAAACCAAACACCTGGAAACTGAACAGCTCACTCCTGAACAACAAATGGGTCATAGAAGAAATCAAACAGGAAATCCAAAGATTTCTGGAAACAAATGAAAATGAAGACACCAACTATAAGAACTTGTGGGACACGGCAAAAGCCGTGTTAAGAGGGAAATTTATAGCTCTGCAAGCATTCATCAGGAAACAAGAAAGGGCCCACATAAATAACCTGACTACACAGCTGAAGACATTAGAGAAAGACCAACAAAAGGAGCCCAACCCAGGCAGAAAAAAGGAAATAATAAAACTTAGAGAGGAAATCAATGAGTTGGAAACCAAAAAAAAACAATCCAAAAGATTAATGAAACCAAGAGCTGGTTTTTTGAAAAAATAAACAAGATTGACAAACCATTGGCAAGACTTGTAAGGACAGGGAAAGAGAGAACCCAAATAAACAGAATCAGAAATAAAAGGGGTGACATCACAACAGAAACCACAGAAATCCAAAAGATCATCAGAGATTACTTTGAGAGCCTGTATGCCGTGAAACATGAGAATCTAGAAGAAATGGATCAATTCCTGCAGTCCTATAACCTCCCACGGCTGAAACAAGAAGACCTCCAATACCTGAATAAGCCTATCACCATTGAGGAAATAGAAACAGTAATTAAAACACTTCCCAAACACAAAAGCCCAGGTCCAGACGGATTCCCTAGTGAACTCTACCAAACCTTTAAGGAGGACCTACTGCCTGTCCTGTTCAAGCTCTTCCAGGAAATAGAAGAAACAGAAACACTCCCAAACAGCTTCTACGAGGCACATATCACCCTGATACCCAAAGCAGGGAGAGACAACACAAAGAAAGAAAACTACAGACCAATATCCCTGATGAACACGGATGCTAAGATCTTCAACAAAATACTAGCAAACAGAATCCAAAGACTCATCAAGAAGATTATACATCATGACCAAGTAGGATTCATCCCGGGTATGCAAGGATGGTTCAACATTCGCAAGTCAATCAACATAATACATCATATCAATAAGAGAAAAAATAAAAACCATATGATCCTATCAATAGAGCGCAGAGAAAGCATTTGACAAGATCCAGCACCCGTTCATGATTAAAACCCTCCAGAAAATGGGAATTGAAGGGACTTTCCTCAAGATAGTTACAGCCATCTACCAAAAGCCCACAGCGAGCATCATTCTCAATGGGGGAAAAGTTGAAAGCCTTCCCCCCTGAGATCAGGGACAAGACAAGGTTGCCCACTCTCACCTCTTTTATTCAATATAGTACTGGAAGTACTTGCGATAGCAATCAGAGAAGAAAAAGGACATCAAGGGCATCCAGATAGGCAAGGAAGAAGTCAAGCTATCATTATTTGCAGATGACATGATATTATACCTAGAGAACCCTAAACTCTCTACCAAAAAACTCCTAGAAACAATAGGCGCATATAGTAGAGTGGCAGGATACAAAATCAACACCCAAAAGTCGGTGGCTTTCCTATATACAAATAACGGAAAGAGAAGAAAGGGATATTAAGGAAACAATTCCATTCACAATTGTGCCACAGAAAATCAAATACCTAGGAATCAACTTACCCAAGTGTGTAAAGGACCTGTACAAAGAAAACTACAAGACACTGCTCCAAGAGATAAAAGAGGACACAAGGAAATGGAAACACATTCCCTGCTCATGGATGGGGAGAATCAACATTGTCAAAATGGTAATACTCCCTAGAGCTCTATACAGATTCAATGCAGTCCCTATGAGGATACCCATGACATTCTTCAAAGAAATTGACCAAACAATCTTGAAATTTGTATGGAGCGATAAACCCCCAAGGATAGCTAAAGCAATCCTCGGGAAAAAGAAGATGGGAGGCATCACCTTGCCCAACTTCAAACTGTACTACAAGGCAGTAGTAATTAAAACAGCATGGTATTGGAATAAAAACAGACCCGTGGACCTATGGAATAGAATTGAGTATCCTGACACCCAACCTCAAACACATGATCATTTAATCTTTGATAAAGGTGCAACGAGTCTAAAATGGAGTAAGGAAAGCCTCTTCAATAAGTGGTGTTGGGAAAACTGGGCAGCGACATGTAAAAAAATGAATTTGGACCTGTGTCTAACACCATGCACAAAAAATCAGATCAAAGTGGATTAAAGATCTCAATATCAGACTTGAATCCATAAAGTACATTGAAGAAAATATAGGAAAAACCCTCCATGACATTGAAGCTAAAGGCATCTTCAAAGATGAAACATCTCTAACAAAGCAACTAGAAGAAAAGATAAATATATGGGACTACATGAAACTAAAAAGCTTCTGCACCTCAAAAGAAACAGTGACTAAGATACAAAAGCAGTCCACAGAATGGGAAAGAATATTCACCCAATACTCATCTGATAAGGGGTTAATATCCAGGATATATCAGGCACTGGTAGAACTTTACAAGAAGAAAACAAACAACCCCATCAAAAAATGGGGAGAAGAAATGAACAGAAACTTCAGCAAGGAAGAAATTCGAATGGCCAAAAAACATATGAAAAAATGCTCATCATCACTAATCATCAGAGAGATGCAAATCAAAACAACAATGAGATACCATTTTACACCACAGAGACTGGCACATATTCAAAAGAACAAGAACAACAAGTGCTGGCGTGGGTGTGGGGAAAAGGGGACACTCATCCATTGTTGGTGGGAATGCCGGCTGGTACAGCCTTTCTGGAAAACAATATGGACATTCCTCCAAAGACTAGAAATTGAACTCCCATTTGACCCAGCCATACCACTCCTGGGAATCTACTCTGGGAAACCAAAAATACGCAGCGGAAACACCATCCCTACTTTTATGTTCATAGCAGCATTATTCACAATAGCCAGAATCTGGAAGCAACCCGAGTGCCCGAAAATAGATGACTGGATAAAAAAGCTTTGGTACATCTACACAATGGAATACTATGCAGCTGTTAGGAAAAATGAAGTTATAAAATTTGCCTACAAATGGATGGACATGGAGAAGATTATGTTGAGCGAAATTAGCCAGAAGGAGAGAGACAGTTACAGAATGACTGCATTTATCTGCATAACATAAATATATAGGTACATATTATGATACCAATATCCAAGGTCAAGTGAAACATACATCAGGAGGTTCTGTCAAAGGTGGAAATTATCACAAACGTGTGGGAGTCAGAGGCTAGGTAAGACAGAAAATGGAATAGTGTGCTAACAATTGTGAGGGTACTAATGCCAACCTAGAACTGAGCATTAAATAGAGGCAAAAGGATACACATGACAACCCTTTAATGTATGTTTTGTAATCCATAGTCTGGAGAGGAAGGAAAAGAGAAAGATAGAGAAATGGAAAGAAATAAAGAACCTGCCATGGAGGAGGGCTGGGGGGAGGGGAGGGAACCGGGGACGTTGGTGGTGGGAGATGGGCACTGGTGGCGGGATGGGTGCTGCTACACTGTACGACCAAAACCCAAATATGAACTTTTTAATTGTATATCTTTGTAATTGTAAAAATAAAAAAAATTAATTAAAAAAAAAAAAAAAATAAAAAAAAGTTAAAAAAATGAAAAAAAAAAAAAAAAAAAAAGACAGGGTCCAGCTTTCTCTGGGTCTGTGCTGTCACTTGTGATACTTTAATTGGACCTCAGTCCCTATGTCCACAAATGGATCTGCCCTTAGTAATTTTTTGCTACTTTACGTTTAGTGACAGAGTAGCTTTTTCCAAATCATGTCAGAGTTTGTTACTGCCCGAGAATTCATTGCCATTCTTCTGCCTCCACCTACTTGTCTACTTCTATGGTGCTGTAGAATTTTGAAACTCTACAAAATGGAAACTCCACCCCCTCCAAAAAAAAAGTAAAAAGAAAAGTCAACTATCTTTGAAAGCAAGAACAATAGTCAGGAGAAAAGTAATAATGTTTGAGAGTAAAATGTTTACAAGTGCTTCAAGTTTAGAAGAAACAAAGGGAAAAGAAATGCATTGAGGTCTGGAGAGATAGTACAGCTGGTAAAAGCACTTACCTTGCAAATGGCCAGCCTTGGTTTGATCCCAGCACGATTTGTGGTCTCTGATCCTTGCTAGGAGTGACCTCTGAGCACATAGGCAGGAGTAAGCCCTGGGAACACCAGCTGTGACCAAAAAAAAAAAAAAAAAAAAGTAAAGAATGTATTGATGCTGAAGAAGAAGCCTGTTTCTCTTTACCAGATGCCTTAAGTGGCTCCATTTTAGCTGTTACCATACTACATTCTAAACATTGCTTCAATTTCTTTCAGTTTTTTAAGACTTAGAGCCCACTTATTTTCTCAGATGCACAAATTATGCCCAAACCCTGAAATAACAAGTTATGCCTAGGCCAATGGCCAAATATAGACACTAAAAGATATTAAATAAACAGATAGTTTACTCCCATTGATTTAAAAGAAAATGAAATATATTGGTTAATTTAACGTTAGCAACCCCCAAAAGTTTGGAATTATCAAGACAACTCTGAGTAACAAATCAAGATCCTCTGGTACTTTATTTTTTTCTTATTATTTATTTATTTTTTTATTATGCCACCATGAGATATACAATAACAAAGATGTTCATAATTGGGCCTCAGTCATACAGTGTTTCAGAACAAGTTCCTCCACCGGTGCCCCATTCAAACCACCAATGTCCCCACATTCCCTCCCACATCCCCATCTTACCTCTATAGCAGGCACTTTTTCTTTTCTTCTCTTTCTCTCTGTCTCTGTCTCTCTGTATCTCTCTTTCTCTCACTCTGTCTCTTTGTCTCTCTGTCTCTCTCTTCTGTTATACATTGTGGCTTGCCCTACAGACATACAGGGTTTATCATGTAAGTCTCTGTGTATATTCTATGCTGACTTCTAGTCTGGTGTCAGGGAACGCCTCCGGGGTCCCTGACAGTGCTGGGAAGTGAGTTCCCTTCTACCTCCTAAGCCGGCAGGGAATGGATGAAGACTCAGGAATCTGATGCAGTTTTAAAAGGCTTTACTTATCACAGGTTCAGGCATAAAAAGTCAGCAATAGGAAAAACCCTGTGCTTAGGACTCCCAGGTAGAACCCCAGACACGTGTAGGCCAAGATGGTGGCCACCACATGTTAAAGCCCTGTAAAAGGAGAAGAA
Organism: Cryptotis parvus; assembly: GCA_021461705.1. Classification (NCBI taxonomy): domain Eukaryota; kingdom Metazoa; phylum Chordata; class Mammalia; order Eulipotyphla; family Soricidae; genus Cryptotis; species Cryptotis parvus. Next base: position 70,560 of record JAJIBD010024732.1, on the reverse strand, counting down.
GACAAGATTCCCAAGAAGGCTGTGAGCTCACAAAGAGAGAGCCCATAAAGAGAGCCCAAAGAGAGAGAGCGAGAGAGAGGAAGCAGGCTGGTTTTATACCCCTGTAACTCAGACCTCCCACTATTATGGGAAGCAGAAAGGGTCAAATGCCCTTAGGTAATTTCTCCCAGCACCCCACCTAGGCCCTATTATATGCTAATGTTCTGAGCCAAGATCTGCCTGGAAATGCCTTATAGGGTAGAGAAGGGGGTTTCTGAGATGACATGTCTCTGTACCAAAGACTAATACTAATGCCAGTTAACTATATCTCCAAGCCTTCACAAGAGACTCGTCTACTTCACGGTAGTTTTGTATTTTAGTTGCCTGCTTGCTTGGAGGCAAACCACATTTCTCTCTAGTCTAATTACATAGAGATCCAACGTGGCCAGACAAATATGCTGGTAAGATCTAGCTAGTTCCATGATGCTTGTGGTAGCATGAGAGAATATTTATACCAGGCAGTATAGAATACATGGTCAGATAAACTGCCACATTTAGACTACACCCCTATCTAAGAAATGACCTGCAGGAGGCAATCCAGGGCAGAGCAGAGGCTCTTAGAGGAGTCCTGCAACAGTCTGGTGTTACCATTTCCCACAACTAGTAGAACACTAGTATATATTTATATTCCATTAATAAATGCAGTCATTCTATATCTGTCCTTTTTATTCTGACTAATTTCATTCAGCATGATAATCTCCATGCCCATACATTTTCATATAAATTTCATGATTTAGTCTTTTTCTGACAGCAGCATAGTATTCCATTGTATAGATGTTCCAGAGTTTCTTTTTTTTCAATTTTTATTTTTACAATTACAAAGATATACAGTCATCGATTTCCGGGCACTCTGGTTGCTTCCAGATTCTGGCTATTATGAATAATGCTGCTATGAACATAAAAGTAGGGATGGTGTTTCCGCTGCATTTTTGGTTTCCCAGAGTAGATTCCCAGGAGTGGTATGGCTGGGTCAAATGGGAGTTCAATTTCTAGTCTTTGGAGGAATGTCCATATTGTTTTCCAGAAAGGCTGTACCAGCCAGCATTCCCACCAACAATGGATGAGTGTCACCTTTTCCCCACATCCACGCCAGCACTTGTTGTTCTTGCTCTTTTGAATATGTGCCAGTCTCTGTGGTGTAAAGTGGTATCTCATTGTTGTTTTGATTTGCATCTCTCTGATGATTAGTGATGATGAGCATTTTTTCATATGTTTTTTGGCCATTTGAATTTCTTCCTTGCTGAAGTTTCTGTTCATTTTTTCTCCCCATTTTTGATGGGGCTGTTTGTTTTCTTCTTGTAAAGTTCTACCAATGCCTGATATATCCTGGATATTAACCGCTTATCAGATGGGTATTGGGTGAATATTCTTTCCCAGTCTGTGGACTGCTTTTGTATCTTAGTCACTGTTTCTTTTGAGGTGCAGAAGCTTTTTAGTCTCATGTAGTCCCATATGTTTATCTTTTCTTCTAGTTGCTTTGTTAGTGATGTTTCACCTTTGAAGATGCCTTTAGCTTCAATGTCGTGGAGGGTTTTTCCTATATTTTCTTCAATGTACTTTATGGATTCAAGTCTGATATTCAGATCTCTAATCCATTTTGATCTGATTTTTGTGCATGGTGTTAGACACAGGTCCAAATTCATTTTTTTACATGTCGCTGCCCAGTTTTCCCAACACCACTTGTTGAAGAGGCTTTCCTTACTCCATTTTAGACTCGTTGCACCTTTATCAAAGATTAAATGATCATCTGTTTGAGGTTGGGTGTCAGGATACTCAATTCTATTTCCATAGGTCCACAGGTCTGTTTTTATTCCAATACCATGCTGTTTTAATTACTACTGCCTTGTAGTACAGTTTGAAGTTGGGAAAGGTGATGCCTCCCATCTTCTTTTTCCCGAGGATTGCTTTAGCTATCCTTGGGGGTTTATTGTTCCATACAAATTTCAGGAGTGTTTGGTCAATTTATTTGAAGAATGTCATGGGTATCCTTATAGGGACTTCATTGAATCTGTACAGAGCTCTAGAATGTTCCAGAGTTTCTTATCCAGTCTTCTGTTCTCGGGCATTTAGCTTGTGTCCAGATTCTGGCTATCATGAATAGAGTTTCGATGAATGTAGAAGTGCAGATAGGGTTTTATTCTGTGTGTTTTGGGTCTTCAGGGTATATTCCAAGGAATGGTATTGCTGGGTCAAATGGGAGCTCAATCTCTAGTTTTTTGAGGAAGTTCCATATTGTTTTCCAAAAGGGCTGGACCATTCAGCACTCCCACCACCAGTGGTTAAGAGTCCCTTTCTCCCTGCATCCACACTATCACTGGTTTTTCTTGCTGTTTTGGATGTGTGCCAGTCTCTGTTGTATGAAATGATATCTCATTGTTGTTTTGATTTGCATCTCCCTGTTGATGAATGATGAAGAGCACTTTTTCATATACCTTTTGGCCATTCAAATTTCTTCTATTTGGAAGTTTATGTCCTTTCTTCTCCCCATTTTTGATGTGGTTTACTGTTATCTTCTTGTAAAGTTCTACCAGTGCCTGATATATCTTGGATATTAACCCCTTATCAGATGACTGTTGGGTGAATATTCTATTCCAGTCTGTGGTCTGTCTCTGTATCTTGGTCACCATTTCTTCTGAGGTGAAGAAGCTTTTCAGTTTTATATAATCCTATTTGTTTAACTTTGCTTTGTCAGTGGTGTTTCATCTTTGAAGATGCCTTTAGCTTCGATGTCGTAAGGGCATTTCCTTATGTTTTCTTCTATATACCTTATAGATTCATGTCTGATGTTGAGATCTTTAATCCATTTTGTTGGACTTTTGTGCCTGGCGCTAGAAGGAAGTATAAGTTCATTTTTTTTTGCTTGTAGCTGCCCAGTTTTCCCAGCACCATTTGTTGAGAGGATTTCTTTGGTATTTGTAATATCTTTTGCTCCTTTATCAAAGATTAAGTGATAATATATTGGAGAGTGTGTTTCAGGATATTCAGTTCTATTTCCTAGGACTACAGGTCTGTCTCTATATCAATACCATGCTGTTTTAATTACGACTGCTTTGTAGTAGAGTTTGAAGTTGTGGAAAGTGATACTTCCCATCTTCTTTTTCCCAGGATTGCTTTACTATTCGTTGGGGTTTATTATTCCATATAAATTTCAGGAGTTGTCAGGGACCACTGGGGTCCCCAGCAATACTGGGAAATGAGTTCCCGTCTACCTCTGAAGCTGGTAGGGAATGGATAAAAACTCAGGAATCTGGTGCAGTTTTAAAAAGACTTTACTATCATAGGTTCTGATACACAATCCAAGAACAGGAGAAACCCAGACTCTGGGTTCCAGGCTGGACCCCAGCCACGTGTAGGCAAAGATGACCGCCACCACATATTAAAGCCCAATAGAGAATGGAGAAGATGAAAAGAGGCAAACACCAAGGGAAGTCAAAATGAGAAAAAGGCCCCTTCTTCTTTTCCTTGCTTCTTTTATAGACAGAAGCCTGCCAAAATCTTCCAGTCTGGCCCATCATGGGTTGGCCTATCTAGAGATGAAGCCAGGTAAATGACCCTTTTGAAATGTAGATCTTTAGGTAGACCTTTGGCTCAAGCTTCACAAAAGTCAGAGCTGATTTCCAGAGGCAAAATCTCCTTAGCAGAGTGAGAATGGGCTGCATCTCTGAACCAGAAAGCAGTTCAGAATGTAATTTGTAGGAAAATGTATTAATACTTTTACCATGAACATATTGCTAGCAGATCCCAGACTCTGGATCCCACTAAGGTCAAAAATCCATCAGAATAATTCACTTTGGTATTACTTTTAAAGTTAGAGACACTAAGAGACACTAAAGTTAGAGACAAGTTAGTTTGCCCGGAGGTGCACTGGCATGTCTTTGAACTAAGAGAATTGATTACATTACGGTTGATCCAACGGCCAAATACTCTTGGGATATCTAGACTTATGTCCCACAAGGGGACCTGTGGGAACAGAATATTGATATGCAAGTGAGATTCATGATAAAAATATTTATGCCATATAAAATTATGAAATCAGTCCAATCTGCCCGAACTCCCATTGTGTCTGCTCCAGAGATTCCCCAAAGGCAGGGATCAGCTCTCCACATAAACTAAGTATAGCTGGAGGCTAAGACTCAGTAGGGCATGTCACCCAACAAGGAGTGTTTGACCAATTTCTTTGAAGAATTGTCTTTTTTAAAGACAATTGTCTTCTTTGAAGAATTGTCTTCAACTTCTTTGAAGAGTTAGGTATCCTCATAGGGACTGCATTGAATATGTATAAAGCTCTAGGGAGTATTACCATTTTGATAACATTAATTCTCCCAACCTATGAGCAAGAAATGTGTCTCCATTTCCTCATGTCCTCTTTTATTTCTTGAAGCAATGTTTAGTAGTTTTCTTTGTAGAGATATTTTACATTCCTTGTCAAACTGATTCCTAGGTATTTGATTTTCTGTGGTGCAATTGTGAATGAGATCATTTCTTTAATATCCCTTTCTTCTCTTTCATTATTTGAATATAGGAAATCCATTGACTTTGGGTATTGATTTTGTACCCTGCCATTATACTATAGGAATCTATTATTTCTAGGAGCTTTTTGGTAGAGTTTAGGGTTCTCTAGGTATATTATGTCATCTGCAAAAGTGAAAACTTGACTTTTTCCTTTCTTATTCAGATGTCCTTAATGTCCTTTTCTTCCCTGATTGATTGTTATGGCAAGTACTTCCAGTACTATATTGAATAGAAGTGCTGAGAGTGGGCAGCCTTGTCTTGTCCCCGATCTTAGGGGAGAAGGCTTTCAGTTTTTTCCCATTGAGAATGAAGCTCTCTGTGGGCTTGTAGTAGATGGCTTCTTCAATTCCCATTTTATGAAGAGGTTTTATCATGAATGGGTGCCAGATCTTGTCAAATGCTTTCTCTGCATCTATCTCTGATACTTTATTAAATAAGAAAATTACAAAGGCCAGATTTTTCTATAAACCTTCACCCCAAAGTAATCCATATTTAACTTTGTCCTTTGCTAAATTCTTCCTTGTCAGAAGAATTTCTTTCTCTTCAATTTTTCAATAGACTTTTCCAACTGCTCCTAATTTTTTAAATTAAATTTAATTATGTTCTATTTTTTGGCTTACAATACAATTAATAATGTTTTCTCTTGGACATACTCCAATACCACACCTACCACTAATGTTCCAATTTCCCTCCCCACAAGGGCTTAATTCCCCTCACCTTTATGTCAGTTTCTGTTGGACCTCAGCAGGGTCCCCAACAGATATTGGAATTTGGGGGTTGGGGTTTCCTGCCTCTTTGGGGGTTGACAACCATTTCCCCCAAAGAAATGTAGTAAGGCATGGACAGCATCAAAAGTTTCAAACCCTTCTACTTGACAACACAATGGCAATGAATTCTTAACTAGATAGAAAGTCTCATGTGAGGGCAGTTTCAGAAAAGTGTTAACTTTTCGAAAGTGTATTAAGTTGGACAAAGAAATAGTGCAGACATGTGTAGTCAGCCCATCTGCCTGACCCCATGCTTCCAGGCACAAGTTGTTTGCTTGCATACATACAACCCATGTCTCACATCTCCCCTGTTGAGATATGTGCCCTCAGCTCTTTACACCTCTGGAGAAGTCTGGGTTCTCTCTCTCTCTCTCTCCCCCCCCCCTCTCTCAATCTTTGTCTCCTACCAGATTCATTTCTGCAAGGGCAAGGTGATGAACATAAGAAGCCTGGTCTAGGACTAGGATGTTATTGTCTTCGCCATACAGAGACTCATAGCAGACTTTTACCAGTCCTAATCTCCTAGGCATTTCCTGAAATGACAGAGGTGGATGGAGAGAAAGAGAGAAATTCTTTTCGAGGCTGCTGCCTCTTTCCTTTCAGCTCACATAAGTGACCCAGGGAATCTCCACCAGCAACACTGATATCTAGGAACAAGTTGAACATAAAAGAAAGAAACTTAAATATTTTTTCAACATAAACTTATGAACCTACTAACATCGTAACCATAGTATTCTACTTTGCTTTGTGAGGCATAGTGAAGATGGAGCTTTTAGGGAGGTATAATAAAGATGAAGAGTTTAGGTAAGAACTTTGCTGCTTCTCTTACCTGGAAAGACAACTAACCCAAAGACAGTGGTCTTGATAATTATTTTCAAGGACAGGGTTTATTCTGGGGCAAACATATCGTTATGTGTATGGATGGTACTGTGACCATGACTAGACATTACTTGTGAAAATAAAATATATTGCTAATCCAGAAATTTTATCTACTCACTGTTTGTTCACCAGGAGAACCTCACAAGAAAGAAGTTTTCTTCTGAACTGAGAACTATGGTGAATAATTCAGTAAAGATTATAAATGAAGATTCTGGGGCTCTAGGTGTTTTTTGGTTAGGTGGGTGCTTCTTTCCTCTATAACATAGCTTTATAGAAATATCTGACTTCAAAATAAACTGAAAGGTGGATTCCCTGGGTGATTTTAAAAAAAGAATATAATGAAACTGGAAGATTATGTCTAAACTCCAGTGTTCCTAATACTATGTGAGATAGACTCACAACACCAGCAGAAATGAGGTTGCTAGGAAGAGAAACAAGTCTTTACTGAGCAAGGAAGTTAAGAAGCTTCTATAAGAAGGAAAGCCTGCAGTGGAAGGATCTTTATTGTCTTTTTCCCCTTTAATTTTTATTATACCACCTTGAGATATAAAATTACAAGGTGTTCATAATTGGTCTCTGTCATGCAGTGTTTCATTACCCATCCCTACACCAGTGCCCCATTCCCACCACCAATGAACAACCATTCCCTCCCACCCAACTCCAGCCTGCCCCTATAGCAGGCACCTTTCTCTTTCTATCTGTCTCTGTCTCTGTATTTCTATTTTTCTTTTCTTACATTTTTTAGCTTGCCCTACAGGTATTAACGGTTTATGATGTCTCTATATTCAATAGTGAGTTCCAGCGTGACATTATAATTGCCCATTCCCTATTAACCTCCCCAGTTGATCCTTACAGTGTATAAATGTGAAAGATACTGGAAAGGACCTGGTTCGAACTTCCATTATTATCTAAGACTGTAGTGTGGCTGTGGATCTGGCTGACTCTTCCAGGGTTGCTGGCTGTGGTGGCTGGGAGCTCACAGCCATGCCCGCCAACATAGAAGTGGAGGAATGGGAGGAGGAGCCCAAATCCCCACCTCAAGTCTGGCCAGCATGGTCCCCTGCTCGTGTGAGCAAACCCTTGGAGCTATGCTGAATTCGGCCAGGGGCTGGCCAACCCATTTACCAACCTCCGAACTCCATGGCTGCTTCACATGGAGCCGAGTGGTGCAGCTGTAGGTCTGGAGTATCTTTCTTCGGGGTTGCTGGCTGTGGTGACTGGGAGCTCACAGCCACGCCCACCGACATGTAGTTAGAAGAATGGGAGGAAGAGCCCAAATCCATGCTCCAAGTCTGGCCAAGCCATTCACCACCCTCCAAAACTCCGTGGGCTGCTCCACGTAGGGCCAAGCAGCACAGCTGTGGGTCTAGAGTCAAGAGTCTTTGTTGAATGAGAAAAAAATATCTGTGCTAGCATGTATGGTAGACATATTCAGTCTACCAAACAAATCAACTATTTCTCTTGAAGGGATTTGCACAAAAATTTTTACACTGCAAAAGACTAAGATGGATACAATCAGAGAGAAGCTGACTCTGGGACAGTTATTAGAAAAGGAGGATAGAAAAATATTTCTATGTAGGAAAGTATTTTTTTTTAAATTTTTGCTAGCATCAACTACAAAATCATTTTGAATGTAAATTAATTTCTAAGGTAGTTAGTTAAAAACGTTTATTGTTGTTACCTTGAAAATGTATCCTTGTAAAGATAACCTCTATATTAGTTATCCTTCATGGAGAATGTCAATATAAGCACGTTAACATTAACAAAACATCATTATGAGATATATGTCATAATAATCAGTAAAAAGATAATCATTCAGTGCCTACTAAGGGAGCAAGCTTGGAGTGGGTAGGTGGGAATCAGGGTCTTTCGGTGACAGTAAGGGCACATTGGTGTCAGGGCTGATATTGGACTATTGAGTACCTGAAACAATTGTATAGTGAACTGTTGCAGGACTCCTCTAAGGGCCGCTGGAGATGCTTTCGCTGGAGATAACACCTTTCTTTCTTTAAAAAAAAAACTGCCTTGGAGCGAGTTTAAAGGTAAAAGCACCTAAATAACCCTCCAAAAAGGCACCATAAAAATATGTATTTTCTAAGTGTTTAATGTGTAAGTGTCTTAATGTTTCCTTGCTGCTTTGAAGTGTTTAAAGGTGAAAGCACCTAAATAACCCTCAAGGAGAAGATATTTTGTAAGAATTTTCTAAGGTTTTATATATAGAAATAACTAATGAAGTTTCTTAAGGTTTTGAAGAAAAAATAGACTGCCGTGTATGATGTTCAGTGTCAAGGTTTTAGAAACTATTAAGTTTTCTAATGTTTTGTTTTCTAATGTTTTGTTTACAGGTACAAAATAATAATAAAAAATTAAAAATTAAAAAAGGAGAAAAAAGGGTAAACTCCAAGTATAGTGCTCAATATCAAAATCTGCTACACCTTACCTTGAAATGATAGCCAATCTTATAATTAAGGGAAGATCAAGAACCCAAGTATTACTTGGACATGATCCCCATGTAATTGTACTACCTGACCCTAAAAAGAAATTTTATGCTGTTTTACCACTCAGTGAAATTCTTCAAAGAGCTTTAGCAGATTTTTCAGGAGAAATATCGTATCATTACTCAGCTGGAAAAACCTGGGAATTTCTGAAAAGGACACCTTTTGTAATTTCCACCATTGTCCGCTCCTCTCCCATTCCTGATGTTCCAGTGTATTATATTGATGGTTCCTCATCAGGAAGGGGTGGAATTACAGGTCCTTCATTGACCACTACTGTGCATACAAATTATAAATCTGCCCAACAAGTGGAACTCACCACCCTGATACATTTACTATCCCATGTATCTGGCCCATGTAATGTGGTGAGTAATTCCGCATATGTAGTTGGTTTATTTCCTGGAATTGTCACTGCTTCTTTAAATGCCCATAATCCTATAATTCAGGAGCTACTACATAATCTACAAGATCTCCTCCAAAAAAGAACATTCCCCTATATACATCTCCCACATCCATTCTCACAGCCGACTCCTCTGGCCGATGGTTTGAGGAAATGAAACAGCAGACCCTCTTGGCAGCACCAGTATTTAAATCAGCTGAGGAAGAGCACCAGACTCTGCATACAAATGCTCGACGCCTTCATGTACACCATGGCATCCCATGGAGACAAGCTAGACAAATTGTCCCCAACTGTCCTGTCTGTGCTCCTTTACATTGTACATCTCATGTGGCAGGAGCAAATCCTCGAGGTTTACAGACAAACTAATTGTGGCAGATGGATATAACTCATACTAACTTATTTCCCAACAAACCTTTCCTTCATGTGGTCATTGATACATATTCTCGGTTCATATGGGCTGTTCCTATGACGTCTGAAAGAGCTAAATCTGTTTGTTCATTTTTACTCCAGTGCTTCTCCGTCATGGGTATTCCCCCATACCATAAAAACAGATAACGGTCCTGCTACACCAGCAAAACCTTCCAAATCCTTTTGAGAGGAATGGCAGATCAAACATATTACAGGAATTCCATATAATCCACAAGGACAAGGAATTGTTGAACGTGCCCACAGAACACTTAAAACTCAGTTATTAAAGCAACAAAACCAAGTATGCCTCCAATGGATTCTTTATCTTTAACATTATTCACCTTAAACTTCTTAAACATATCTCAAGGAGATCCCTATACCGCCGCTGAACGTCACTTTCAAGAAGATATGCAAACTCAAAAACAGTCAATTCACCTATCTGGGTGAAAATTGATGATAAATGGATTGCAGGTCACCTCCTCATTCGGGAAGAGGTTATGCTTTCATTTCTACAGCTGATAACCCTGCCAAGAAACTCTGGGTTCCTCTGCGACTTGTTAAGACTAGAATTCTCCAAGAATCAGAAAACAACTAATTCTTTTAATATTAAGTCTTAAATTTTAAATTGCAAGTTGCTGTTTAAACCTCCTGGATTGGTTCATTTTAATAATTATCTTGTTTTGCAGTCTGTGATCATGGTTCATGTCTAATATCTTGCCTTACAGCCTAAATGCTTTCTTTATTATAAAAAAAGGGTAGAAAAAATGGGTGGACTCTGAGCATAGTGCTCAATGTCAATATGTTTCTTTTTTAATGTTTTGCTCACAGGTATTTTCAGAAAAAGAACTTGGATGCTGCAGATCCCTTCTACGATGCTCGAGGCTTTAGGAGCTCTGATCACAGAGCTCATTACAAAAACATTCGCTAAATCAATGAAAAATTGTTTTTCTAATGATTCTGTTCACAGGATAAGATATTGGAATGCAGTAAACTTGCGCTACAGTGCTCAATACTCCGAGACTCCTAAAACAGTGCTCACTAAAAATTTAATAATTTGCAAAAATAATTTTTCCAAATGGTCTATTCACAGGAAAAGTCACTTTCTCACCATCATTTGCCAGCTTTATATTCATGAAGCGCTTGACTCGTTACCATTTATCACCCTAGATGGGTCACATATACAGCTGTAAGATATTGATTGATCAAATGTATGTGTGCGTGTGTGTGTGCATGTGGTGGCCACCATTATGTTTGTGATTAATGTTGTGTCTATGTTATGTCTCAACTACTACCTTCTCAATTTCTGACCACTACAAACCTCTGTTACATTCATCAGCTCCACTGCTGATCTGCTAGATTTATCAATTTTTAAAATCATCAATTCTCATACTTATTTCCCTGCTCCACCCATGTTGGAGCTTCTTTATGTTCTTCTCTCCATTCCAGACTTGGATCCCTGCCAAGCCTTAAAATCTCTACTTGTAATTAACCTCGAAAAGTGTTTTTGTCTCGCCTAAAATTAAGCTAAAGGTACAGTTACTGGTGCCAGTGTCCACTTGCTGAAGAAGCCCTGCAAGACGCCCCACACCGATGTTCCGGACACCTGTTCCAGCGCTCAAGACTCCTGTTCCAGAGTTCGAGATATCACACCGATGTTCCAGACACCTGTTCCAGCGCTCAAGACTCCTGTTCCAGATTTCGAGATATTTGTTCCAGTGTTCCTGAGACCCGATCCAGTGTTCCTGACAATTCAATGAGTTCCTGATCGCTGCTCTCCAGAGACTCATACTCATGATCACCGCTATTGCTGTTCCAGAAGTAGCCCCACAGACTTTGTTCAAGACACCTGACTTTACATAAAATATAGCAAATTGGCTCTCACAAATTATGGACAGTGCAAACTATAGTTCGTTATAATCAGACAGCTAGAAACACTTTGTCATGAACTTTGCTTTGGGTCTAAAAACAAGTTAGGATCCTAAAGTAACATGTATTGTCATTTTGTAATTGGAATTGTTTTTTCTTATCTTAATTTTCTGTACGTTACTAAATATTTCATACCTTTTCAATTTTTATTAGACTCGCAGACATGGGGCAGAGCTGCTACTGGCTCTCCCTGTGACCAGCCACTCACGAGGCACTTCGGGAGGGGTGGTGGGTTATAGCCCTGGCCCACCACCCCAGCAGAGCCTCGCAACAAGCCAGACGATCCCCCACTCCATGAGGGCCTCCATTTTCCACATCCGGACTTCTCTCCCGTCAGACCTCCACCCCGCAGACCAGCCTATCAGCACCCGGCTCGCACGGCCACAAGCGGCCACGCCGGTTCATCAATAAATGCTGGAGTTAGAGATGCCTACAAGAGTATGCTACCTGCACGGCAGAGTCTGGCAAGCTACCCGTGTTGTATTTGATATATATGCCAAATACCAGTAACAATTATAGACCTCATTCCGAATGGATTGAGGCTCTTTATGTTCCTGGAGCAAGCAGATGCCTTGGGCTCTACTAGCATGAGACAGGACATATGGAGATGTTACTGGGGCCCATTCGAGCAAATCGATGATGAACGGGAAGACAGTGATACAGTGATACAGTAAAACTAATCAGGGGGAGTTGTTGCAGGACTCCTCTAAGGGCCGCTGCATCTGCTCTGAATTGCCGTCCTGCAAATCACTTCGTAGATAAGGGGGTAGTCTAAATGTGGCAGTTTATCTGATCATGTATGCTGTACTAGCTGGTATAAATATTCTCCCATGCTACCACAATCATCGTGGGACTAGCTAGATCTTACCAGCATATTTGCCTGGCCACGTAGGACCCCTAAATAATTAGACCAGAGAGAAATGCTGTTTGCTTCCAAGCAAACAAGCATGGCTCCCTGATATACTCAAAGGCAACTAAAATACAAAACTACAATGAAATAGACGAGACTTGTGAAGGCTTGGAGAAATATTTAACTGGCATTAGTATTAGTCTTTGGTACAGAGACATGCCATCTCAGAAACCCCCTTTCTCTACCCTATAAAGGCATTTCCAGGCAGATCTTGGCTCAAAACATTAGCATACAAAAGGGCCTAGGTGAGGTGCAGGGAGGGATTACCTAAAGCGCATTTGACCCTCTCTGCTTTCCATAACAGTGGGAGGAAGGTCCGAGTTGCAGGGGTATAAAATTAGCCTGTTTCCTCTCTAGCATGCTTCTTTTTGGGCTCTCTCTTTGTGAGCGCTCACCCTTCTTGGGAGTCTTGTCTTCTTCTCCTTTTTACAGGGCCTTTACACGTGGTGGCCGCCATCTTAGCCTACACGTGGCTGGGGGTTCTAGCCTGGAATCCTAAGCACCAGGCTTTTCCTTTTGCTGATTTGTATGCCTGAACCTGTGATAAGTAAAACCTTTTAAAACTGCATTGGATTCCTGAGTTTTCATCCATTCCTCGTCGGCTTCGGAGGTAGAAGGGAACTTCGCTTCCCGGCACTGTCGGGGACCCCAGCGGAGCTCCCTGACAGTGAACAACTTTGTAAATCAGGGTTTAAACAATGTTAGTTTAATAAAAGAGAAAACGCTGCCTGGTTGAGTTTGTCTTGTGATGTCACCCTTTTATCCAAACATAAAATGTTACTATTTTTGCATGTCACTAGGAAGTCAACCTACCTATCAGTTTTTGAGCTATTAAATTGTTGGTAATATTTTTCACTATTTGGTATGAGAAGACTTGCTCAGCCTTGTCAGAAAATAAAACAAAACAAACAACAAAAAAACAAGCAGAAAAATTGAGTGAAAGTCATCAGTGCAGCGCTTCATCTCTCTGAAACAACACTGCCGCCATGGTTATCAAATTTTCTAGGAAAGAAGCAGCAGCAGATTTGGCATGAACATTATTTGAATTGAAAATTGCCTACTCAGAAGTTCAAGACATACTATTATTAGCATTTTTGTTTTCAGCTCTGTCTCTGGTGATTTTAAATAAAAATAACTATAGAATTTTCATTTTATGAGATTAGATTTTAAAACTAATACACAAAATGCAATTATAAATAATGGATTTTATTTCTGCCTTTGTGACACATGAAAATACTTCTGTTCAAAGGAAAAAAATTTCCATCAGTTGCTAAACATCCAGTATACCTCTTATGATCCCAAATTTGAAGACTAAAAATAACATTATTATAGTAATGGTTGTTAAAATGTTAAGAACATTAAATTTATTAGTAAATACTGGTTACTAGGTATGTATCATCAGGTCTTGTTCTAGGTGCACCCATCCTATGGCTAGTTCTACCTCCATTTATCCTGCCCCATCAACACTTGAGTCACACAGGATCATAATCAAGCACTCTGTTGTCCCGTATTCTCTCTTAATTACTCCAAGTTCTGGTGGAATTCTTTTCACCTTCTTAGCTCCCTGATTATTAGGACTCTTCCCTCTTCTTCTCACTACTAAGAAGATATTATGATGTTCCTGAGGTATATATTGACTCACAGTTGCTAAATTTTTACCTTGTCTTATAAGAAGATGCTGTCCTGCCAAGCCCGTATCTTTACTGCTTGGATGCCTAGTGGACACTTAACACCAGGTTCATCAACTTGTCAAATCAGGCTTCAACTTGTGATTTCTTCCTAATCATGCTCTTCCCCATTAATCTGTCAGTCTATCCAGCTCGGTCTATAGCACTGCATCATTCTAAAGAGTAGGAGAGAAGCTCCAGCAGCTACTCCCCGTGGATCATTCATCTCTGTATTTATGCTATCTCTCTCTGTCTCTCTGACCTCCTCTGTCTCTGTGCCTCTCTTTATCTCTATCTCTCTTTCTCAAACACACAGCTAATTTGGTAGGTTCTAAAATTTTACTTCTCTCACTTTATCCATTAGTAACTAATTCAAGCAACTTCATCTCTCTTTTAGCATCTAGGTAAAAGGTGTAATAGCCTTGGGAGGTAATAGAAAAAGATCTCTTATGTACTTGACTTCCTTGTCTTGTCATACCTCTCTCTCCAACCCAGTAGCCAGAAACTCTGTGATAACATTTTATAACATGTCCTTCTCTTCTCAAATCTGAGTTCCCTGTGAGTATGCCATTTGTTACCCCCAGTTTGTCAGCAATACCTTGCTCCAGCACTGTCCTGCAACAATGACCTCAACTCTTTTTTTCCCTCCCCATTGTCCTCTGTCTAGCCATGCAGGGCTCCTTCCTGTTCTGGTCATGCCTAGCCTTTGCTAGCAGTTGATACTTCCTGTGCCCTGGTCTTGGGCCTTTGTTTTCTTGGACATAGCTCACATTAATTTTTCCCACAGCCCTTATGTGATTATCCATCAAAACATAAGAATAAAGAACGTTGGAAACATAACACTATCCCACTCTCTATACTCTGTAGCTTATTTTATGAGATAAAATAAACTGAAGTGAGTATCCAACAATCGGACATTTTATAGACTAAAATATCCATGGCTTTTGTTATCCTTGATATATAATTAGTCGCTTTTTTTTTACAATCTATTCTCTCTAGCACTCCAGAATACAAGCTCATAAAGTAAGGGTCCCTAATTTGTTCGCTTATCTAGCCTCAACGTGAGTTGTAGTGCCTTTCAGAGCCATATATTCCATCAACATTGGTTGAATGACCCCAACACAGTCATAGGGAAAAAAGGAGTTTCCAGAGAAACTCAAAAGAGCTCTCTGTCCCACTGAACATATGTATTCTCAGGAGACAATGTTAGAGCATAAATGATAACAAACAACATTTATTTTCTTTTCAAATGAACCATGAGCTGTTCTGAACAGTTTCCAACCCAAACTCTGTTGATAACAAATAATTGCTTACAGTTCCTGAAGTTTTTAAAAATAAATTTAACCTTAAAATGAACACTTTTACTTTCATTCTCCTTAATAGTTGTTTGATTGTTGGAGGCAATTTTAGCAGTTATACATTAGAGCTGGTTGCTGCCACATGTAGATTCAATAGTTGGATGCTCACTTCAGATCAAGTTCATAATGGTGAAACTTCTGCACTTGGGACTGGAGCTCTGTTGGTATCCCTGATTCCTGTTCTCTTGCATATGCTTGTGTGTAGTCAGAAGACTCAAAGAAGCTGAAGAGATAGTACAGTAGCTAAGGCACTGTTTATTATTGTATGGTTTGTACTAAAATGTGTTGTATTATACAAGAGAAGCATGTAAACTTGGCACTTTTTATGGTAAATAGCTGCTATCATTATCAGCATTTTTCACATGAGGAAGCAGTCACAGAGGACTTCAGAAGCTTACTTAAGTGGAAGAGAAAGGTTCAAAGCCAGGCAGAAATCCCTTCTCTTTAATGTTTTTGAATATCCTATTTATGCTGTAACTTATTGTGACTTAGGACACTTGTATTTTGTTTGCAACTGGCAGAGATTATGTATATTTATGTAGTGAGTTAAATAAATTCTTGTATCTATGATATGATTCAAGTGCTTTAATTCTTAGTTGGTACCCAAGAAAACATGTGTGTCATTGTCCAACAGAAGATGTAGGATATTCCTACTGTTTTTTAATAGGTGAAAGGCTCTGCTGGAACTGATTCATATGTTATAGTACACCCAACCAAAATATCAAATTACATGAAAGAATCTCATATATAAGAGGAAACATTCAGGAAAAAAAGCAGAACACAAAAGTGTACAGGTGGTGCTTTCACTTCCACCCTGTTCAATGATAACAGTTGTATATTAAAGCCAGAGTAATTAAAATAATTATTGAGAAGAGAGGAACCATAGAAATACTTTGGATACTAAGAGGGTTATGAATCTTAATTTGAGTTGTCTCTAGGAATAGAAGCATATTCATGTTCAATATGGACTGATTTGTATCCCTGAAAACTCTTCTAACCACTATGTGACAAGGTTAGAAATATAGACTCTTGGAAGGAAGGTTAAATTAGGAGGAGGTCTAAAAAGCCTAGGAATCTCACCACCGAGAGTCAGCCAGTCTGACCTTTTACCTCATATGTTGTAGAAGAGAGTAAGAGTTTACTCTGGAGTAGCAGGGAAGAAGAATGCCAGGAGTAGTGGTGGCCAAAAGCTCAGTGACATTTCTTTGGCTTACTAACCTGCAGAAAGAGAGATATTGTCTTAAGGGCCAGTATAGTCAATAACTGAGAAAAAGGACATTCAAAACCAAGATGAGGTTGCGAAATGCACAATGATGATAAAAGAGCAACTGATAGGCAGTTAGGATAGAAAAGGGACCACTAAGACAATGATAGTGAACAAAAACTGAGTGCTGAAAGTTGATATAGGGGTATACATGTTAACATTTAGTACTTGTATTGCAAACTATAATGCCCAGAAAGAGAGAGAGAGAAAAAGAGAGAAGAGAGAGAAAGAGAGAGAGAGAGAGAGAGAGGGAGAGAAGGTACCTGGGGAGTGGGGGAGAAAAACTGGGCACACTGGTGGTGGGAAATGTACACTGGTGAAAGAACATATGATGGAATATTGCATAACTGTAACAACTTTGCAACTGTGTATCTCATGGTGATTCAATAAAAAAATTCAGTGTTAGGGTTTTTTTGTGCACTTTGGTGTTTACAAATTATTAGTAATCTGTATTACATTAGCTCAATATGCTAGGGGATAAAAGATTGAAGAAAAATGATTGACATCAATTAAAAATAAATTGTTAGTGACAATATAAGCAAGAAAAACAGAGATTTTTAAAAGGCGATTTATGCATTTTTCTTGGATCCCATTTTTTGTGAAAAATAAGGAGCAACTATATATATAAGTAATTTCTTCTGATTGAGTAAAAAGTTATTGATACTCTTATGTCAAGGAGAAAATGATGTCAATTAATAATTACTGAAATATATTACCTTATTTGTTAATAATCTTTTAAAGATAATAGTGTTAAAATATGAGATCACTAAAATTAAATTAAAATATCAGTCTTAATAATACTCAGGTGTCCCAACAAAAAGATCTACCTTATTTATGACTGTTCAAGGTCCACTCCTGGTAGTGCTAGAGAATGGATTCAGTGCCAAGAATTGAACCTAAGTTGGCCACATGCAGGGAAAGCACCTTAAATTCCTGCTATATCTCTCCAGCTCCAGTATTGACCTCCTTTTATAAAGCAAAGGTTAATGGTGTGAAAATCAGAGTCTGTGTACAAAGCATTAATCTTTATTTCACCATTTCCGTAAGTGTGCTCTTCATAGTGTTCATAGACAGAAGGGAGAATGCTCCTGGGATCAAATGTGTCTGGTTAAACCACATTTAAGAGGAAAAGCATCTGTGTATAGCTAAACCACTCGAGCTAATGCTACTCTAAGTGTGGGATTCAAACTACTATAATTAAACTTAAAAACTTGTCTGTCAAAGAGACAAAGGGGGTAGGAGGGAAAACTGGTTATTGGTGAAGGAAGTTGATCACTGGTGGTAGAAGTGGAGTTGGAATATTGTATGCCTGAAATTCTATTGTCAACTTTGTAAGCCACAGTGCCTATTTTTTTTAAAACAGGAGTTTATTGCAGTGCAGGACTTCTCAAAACTTAGTACTTTATTGTCACAAGATGTGACTATCTTGCATATAATAAAATATACAATGTGTGACACAAAGTGTATATATCTTAAGATTGAAATCCGATGAGCATACATCTCAATGTGGGAATACTTTATGCAGTGTTGCCCAAGTCCGACACTCATTTTGACCTTCATATTCCTCATGAAACCCCCTTTCAAAAAAACACTAGGTGAAGAACATTTTTCTGTTTGGTTGTATCTGGAAAGACAGTTTCTACTCCAATAAATATTCTTCCACCTTTGGTGAACTCTGCCATTCAATATCAGCATGTTCCACAACATTCTAGAAACATATATAGAAGGCTTCTTTTTTAAGTGGGAAAGCTATAAAAATAATAATGATAACCATAGCATCAAACTCAAATAATGCCATCACTTGATCACTTGACATCCTGTTTTCATCGATTTGCTCAGTAACATTTCCATTTGACTCTATCACGTGCCAGTGTAGCCCAATGGCATCTGCTTGCTTCAGGAACGAAGTGCCTCAAACCATTCATTTAGGGTCTTGACAAAGAAGTCTGACCATCTTGTAGGTGGGCGACCACGTGATCTTTTGACATCCCCTTGGGATCCAGTCTGTAACAGCTCTAGTCCAGTGGTCATCTCCAAATTGCTTTACATGTCCAGCCCATCTGATTTTCAACACCTTGGCAAACAAGACAGCGACCCTGACTCTGGATCGCCGACGGAGGTAAGAATTCCAGATTCCTTCTTTCGCTTGAGTGAGGCTTGATATTCCAAGCATAGCTCCTTGGATTCCTCTTTGGGAGACCCGAATAGCATTCTCATCCTGCTTTCGTAGGACCCAGGTCTCTGAGGCTTATGTTGCCCAAGTCCGACACTCGGAGAGAACAGTGGAGTCGAAGAGATGTACCCAGAGCTGGAGGTTCTTTGTCCTTTCAGCTATTTATTCAATGCTCTTGAAGGCATTCCATGCCACTCTCTTCCTCCTGTGCAGCTCAGGTTTTAGGTCATTCATCATGTTGACTTCTCGACCTAGGTACACATAATTGCTGGATTAAGAGATGTCTGTTCCATTGAGAGTGATTGGAGCCTCCGGAAATAGTTCATTTTTCATGAACATAGTTTTGTTGAGATTCAGCTGTGACCTATATTTCCACTTTCTCAGTCGAAGTCAGCCAACATTTGTGCCACTTGGCTAATGTTTGGTGTTTTGAGAACAATGTTATCAGCGAAGTGGAGGTGGTTCAGTTGCCAACCGTCTATCTTCACTCCCATTCCTTCCCATTCTAATTGCCACATGATGTTCTCGAGTGTGGCCATCCTTTTAAATTAATTTGCAATTTCCAAGATCTTGACATAGACCAGCTCCTATTATGACTCAATAAAGTCATAACCAAATAGTTAATGATGAGATTAAAAAGTGTTCAACTGAAGATGTTGAATTTTTTTTCCTCAAACATTTGAGATAGACACAACTGTACAATAATTCAGTGAATTATTCTTGATAATAATTCACTTATTAATAATAATAATAATAATAAGTGAATTATTCTAGCTTGAAACTCCATAGGAAGATGAAATGAACTCACACTATAACTTTAATAAGAGTCCAGAACTGTTAACTCATTTTAAGTTCTTTGGAGCTGATATGATCAAGCGTATATCCACTTCTTTCTGGCACGATACCAACAAGTCCCCACTGTCATGCATCTTATTCAGAATCTCTTTCAGTCGATCCCTAATGACAAACTCATTCCACAGAAGTGGGAATAATAATTTCATTATACAAGAGAAAAGATGAGGGTCTAGTATGATCCTGGAGGGAAATGAACCCAGTAGAGTCAAGCACCTGCCATGCAAGCTTGAGGCTTGAAGTTCAAATCCTGGTGCTGTCCCAATGCATGAAATACAGTCATTGTAGTCATTGTGACTCTGCTCTCTGGACCTCTCACTCTACAACAGTGTATTTGCAGTGAACATCCTGGTGTGTGTGAGCATTCCTACTAGTGTATGTGACTCTAGTGAGCAGCACAATCAAGAGTGTGCAGACCTCACACCTCCCATTACTACGACAAAAGGAAGATGGGGGGGGAAGAGATAGAGGCTCAGGAGATGTTTCACTATGAAATGATCACACTTTGGAGTTAATAAATGAAAAAGGTTAAGAGAGCACAAGAGATCACCAATGTGGCCATTTCTCAATAGTATTATTTACCAAGTTATTCCACCAATATTGCCCAAGAACAGAGAAGTGTACAATTAAAAGCTCTGGCTCATATTGTGATATTTTCTCTCCCTTATCTTGACATCTAGGAAAAATTAGTTGTTTCATCATTACCCTAGACCAAGGTTGTGGTTTGGAACAGTGTTGGTGCCAGAAAAATGCTCGTGAGAGTCTATTCCACATTTTTAGGAGTCACTGCTATATTTTTTATGTTGGTCAAAGATGTTCATTTTTGTAAAAAAGACATTTGCAGCCTAAAAGACCATGTTCCCCAGAGCACTGGCACTGCAGTAATTTGAAAAAGGTCTCATACTGTCACAATTAGCATGACTGAGTGATTTTCAAATTTGTAGAATGCCTTGGGAAGAATGGGGAAAAAACCAAAACCCACCACCAAGAAAATAATCCAGAAGTTATTACAAGGAGTACAGCTTCCATCCCTGTCTCCCTCTTAGGTCTTACATGAGATCCTGAACATCAAATTTTCCATATCTCCAAGAAATATATAGGATGCTTGACTTGCCATGATTCAATCTTCCACACCTTATATTGTTCCCCAAGCGCTGCCAGGAGTGACTCTTAAGCACAGAGCCAGAAAAAAGCCCTGAGTACCTCCTGCTATGGCCCAACTCCCTGTTCCTTTCCCATTGCCAAAATAAACATCACAAATATTTGATGCCCACACACAAAGAATTAATCTGAGAAACATAATCACAGTTCCTGTCTTCAAGACAGATAAATGTCTTGTCACAATGCCGTCTACCGTTGGGGTGGGGAGGGTATAGCTGTCAATGCTCAGGGGCGATTCTTTCTTTGGAAACCATTCCCAGCCTTGTTTAGGGGACCATACAGTTTAGGGGACCAGATCCTAAACTCCCACACCTGGATCCGTATCTCTGGCCATCTCCCAGCTCATGACCTACCAGTTTTCAAACTACATCAATCTGATGGATAGTCCCAAAGCGTGAAACTTCCTGATAAAATAATGATGGAATTAGCCTTCACCAGCATTCACTGAAAGTAATCTCTACTTTCTGCCTTCACTTCAGTCAGCCCTGCCAGATTCACCTCCCCTCTCTTGCTCATGCAGCCACCAGATCACTATGTGACCAGTCATAACCCCTAGCCTTGGCTTGCCAGTCATCATCAGGGGTTCCCCTATCCTAACCCAGTTCCATCACCAGACCGTAGCCCCAGGAAGCTTAATCTTCACTGTCATACAAAGCTCTTCAACGAGGGAGCAATTTTCTGTTCTGTTGATTTATTTGGATTCACTCCAATTCTTCCTATCTCTAAAAGTGTGCTATGTATCATTTCTGTGTGTACTGAGGGAGTATTTTATAGCACTCTGAAAATCTCTTCCTTCTTTCTCACCAACATTCTTTGGGCTCTGTACTGTGTATGAACACCTCAATATGTTATTTTTTTTCTTTTGAAAAATTAAATTTAATTGAAGAACTGTGATTTACAAACTTATTAATAGTTGAGTTTTAAGCATATAGTATTTAACCCATGACCCCGCCACCAGAGTCAACTTCCCTAACCCTGTCAACTTACAGAGTTCTAGTGGTAGCTGCTTAGATCTCATGTTTTCAATGTTCTGGATATATGTCTATACAACTCACTTATTTGTATTTCTTCTTTGAGGAAGTTTCTGCTCATCTCTCCCACTTTTTTGGTGGGCTTGATTGTGTTTCTTGGATGTTAACCCAGTTAGATGAGTGGTGGGCAAATATTTTCTCCCAGTTTGTGTGGTATCTTTTAATTCTGGTCATTGCTACTTTTTGAAGAGGAGAGAGAATATTTTGTCATGGAACTGTTCTTTATCTTGATTGTGGTGACAGTTAAATGAATCCATCTAACTAACAAAATTCTGTAAAAATGGTACAACCCTTCCCGAAAGTTTATGGCATGCTTATTTACAAATTAAATAGGCTTTCATTTATTAGTTCCCAGATGTACTGGAAATCATACTTGTCCAAATGTCTTCCATGTTTAGCAGAGCCCACTGAGGGGAAGATGTCCTTAAATGTTGTTAACAGATGCTAAAACAGTAACCGCATTACTTCTGTACCACTTTGACATACTCAGTTTTTCTGCTCTCCACATAATTTTAAAATTCAGATTATTTGGTAAGAAATTGAAAGTTCAGAGAGACAGTATAGTAGTTTAGGTGCTTGTCTTGCATATTTTGTACTCTGGTTCAATTCCTGGTACTACAGGGTCCTCTTGGTTGTGCTTGGAGATTGAATCATGCAGTCTGCATTTCTTTTTTTAATTTTTTATTTTTAAAATTACAAAGATATACAATTAAAAGTTCATATTTGGGTTTTGGTCATACAGTGATCCAGCAACCATCCCGCCACCAGTGCCCATCCCCCACCACCAACATCCCGGTTCCCTCCCCCTCTCCCAGCCAACCTCAATGGCAGGTTCTTTATTTCTTTCCCTTTCTCTCTCTTTCTCTTTTCCTTCCCTTCCAGACTATGGATTACAGAACATACATTAAAGGGTTGTCATGTATATGTTTTTGCCTCTATTTCATGCTCAGTTTTAGGTTGGCATTAGTACCCTCGACAATGGTTAGCACACTGTTCCATTTTCTGTCTTACCTAGCCTCTGACTCCCACACGTTTGTGATAATTTCCACCTTTGACAAGACCTCCTGATATATGTTTCACTTGACTTTGGATATTGGTATCATAATATGTACATATATATTTATGCCATGCAAATAAATGCAGTCATTCTGTATCTGTCTCTCTCCTTCTGGCTAATTTCACTCAACATAATCTTCTCCATGTCCATCCATTTATAGGCAAATTTTATAACTTCATTTTTCCTAATAGCTGCATAGTATTCCATTGTGCAGATGTACCAAAGCTTCTTTATCCAGTTATCGATTCTCGGGCACTCTGGTTGCTTCCAGATTCTGGCTATTGTGAATAATGCTGCTATGAACATAAAAGTAGGGATGGTGTTTCCGCTGCGTATTTTTGGTTTCCCAGAGTAGATTCCCAGGAGTGGTATGGCTGGGTCAAGTGGGAGTTCAATTTCTAGTCTTCGGAGGAATGTCCATATTGTTTTCCAGAAAGGCTGTACCAACCGGCATTCCAAACAACAATGGATGAGTGTCCCCTTTTCCCCACATCCACGCCAGCACTTGTTGTTCTTGCTCTTTTGAATATGTGCCAGTCTCTGTGGTGTAAAGTGGTATCTCATTGTTGTTTTGATTTGCATCTCTCTGATGATTAGTGATGATGAGCATTTTTTCATATGTTTTTTTTGGCCATTCGAATTTCTTCCTTGCTGAAGTTTCTGTTCATTTCTTCTCCCCATTTTTGATGGGGTTGTTTGTTTTCTTCTTGTAAAGTTCTACCAGTGCCTGATATATCCTTGATATTAACCCCTTATCAGATGGGTATTGCGTGAATATTCTTTCCCATTCTGTGGACTGCTTTTGTATCTTAGTCACTGTTTCTTTTGAGGTGCAGAAGTGGCTCAGCAGATCTGCAACTTAGAGAAGCCCTCTATATATAGTCTTCTCTTCATGTTCTTATGGTCCCAAGAGAAGATCCCCAGCTCAAACAGTGTATCCACATAAGACTATAAATAGGAAGCAGGTGGTAGTCCTTTCTATTTGTCATGTTTCTTTATAAAGAAAAATGTTCCTCAAAGCTCAAAGAAAGATCTTCCTTTATAGGCCACTGCACAGGATGGTTTATATGCAACATCTTAGCAGACTCTGAGAAATGTTATTCCCAAACATATAAACTATTATAGCTATTTCAATCAGCAAAGGTTCCCAGAGTAGTGCTGGAACACTGTATGACAGGAACCCAAATATGGATACTTTTGTAACTGTATATCTCATGGATGGTATAATAACATTTTTTTTAAATAAAAAGGTTCCAGCTCTCAGAGGCAGAAGTCACTGGGCCTTTATGGAGATGGAGCTGGGTCCCCATTCCAGTCTCTGTTCTGTCCTAGAGGCCTGGTGGTCCCGCCCATGAACTGCCTCAGGGCGATCACCCATCACTAAGAGACTCAGATGCACTGGGGAGAGCTGACATCCGCTTCTCCCTGAGTTGCCTGGCCTCAAGCAGTCGCGTAGTCCATCAAACTAGTGGAACCAGTCATGTTCTAGAATATATTACAATCCACAACATGTAAGAAATAGAAGCAAGGAAAGAGAGAGAGAGAGAGAGAGAGAGAGAGAGAGAGAAAGGAGATAAGGAACCTGCCATGGAGGCAGGCTGCAGAGGGGGTGGGAGGTGGGTACATTGGTAATGGGAAAAGGGGATGGGTGGAGGAATGGGTGTTGAACACTGTAGAATCAAATCTCAAACATGAACATTTTGTAATTTTATATCTAACAATGGTATAATAAAATGTTTAAAAAAATAAAAAATAAATTAAATTAAAAAAAGGTTCCCAGAGTAATGGATGACCTTGATTATCTCATGTACTAGGAAATTCAAACATAGGCAGCTGCAGGGTTGGTTCAGAACTATGTCAAAACATGTCTGAGTCTTCTTTATGATTCTCTCAGCTATTCCCTCTCCATCAGTGGACACTGACTTTGTATCTTCACATATATTATCCAAAATCCAGCAGAGATGTTTCTTCACCCATGCCATTCTTTTTACTAGAGAGAAAAATCATTCCCAGGGCCTTTCCTCAAGTTTCATTAGGTGAGGCTCAGTCATATCCCCAGTGCTTACTGGAGATGTATCTGGACTTTCAGAAGTAGGAGGTACACCTCTTCTAACAATAAGAAAGGCAGGAATAGCTCTACGAGGCATCATAGTAATTATTAAGTGACTATGAGAACTGTAGGTATTCAGGGTAGAGAGATTTCCCTGAAATGGTACTCATTTAAAGAGGCTCATAGAAGAATGAATTTATACTTGTTCACTTTCTTTTTTCTTTTTTTTAATTAAACATTTTATTATACCACCGTGAGATATACAATTACAACATTGTTCATTTTTGGAGGTTTCGGTCACATAGTGTTCCAGCACCCCGCCCTCCACCAGTGCCCATTTCCCACCACCAATGTCCCCAATTCCCTCCCCCTCCCACAGCCTGCCTAAATGGCAGGTTTCACTTTCTTATATGGACCCAAGCCAACCCCCTTGGTGTATTACTATACTCTGAATGATGGGCAGCGAAAGATAACACATTTCAAGTTGTTTCACACTACTAGCCATATTCTATTTTCCTTTGAAGAACACAAGTATTTTGCCTTTGACCTTCACCTTGTCCTATTTTCTTGCTGAGGGAGACATGCCCTTTTTATCAGCTGCAAGTCAGAAAAACCATGAAATCAGATCACTAAAGATTTCCCTTTCAGATGTACTTCAGAGAGAAAACTATAAAGAGTCTAACCACGTCTGGCTGAGCTTAGGGAGAAAATGAAGGGTGATTTTGACCATAGACCTGGAAGCTTTCCTAATAATATTTCTCAGAGTCCCTGCAAATCATTAAGACCAATTGCATCATCCTGATGACAATGACCATATCTTTTGAGATTGATGTGGTGGGTTTCACACCCACACTGCCTACTACCTATGCATTTTCATATTGACTTTCTCTTGGCAGATTCAGACCTTGAGGCCCTTACTCGTGTAGGTGATAATATATCCATTACTCTAAATTTTATGAAATGCAGGAGATGAGCCCCACCATTAGAATCCTGCTCTGTAGGGGAAGCCTATTTCAAGCCCAGGTGCGCTGGTCTCAACAGCCAAAGTTACTAGGCTTCCATGGAGATGGAGCTTGAGTCCCTTTCCCTCACCTCTGTCTGGTAGACCAGGTAGGCCTGGCAGACCCACCCACAAACTGCTCCCGGGCTGTCGGCCATGAACCAGAGACACAGATACATGGGGGCAGAGCTGCTACCAGCTCTCCCCATTGTGTTTCATCAGTAAATGCAAGAACTAAGAGCCTACCTACTACCAAGAGTATCCCACCCACCCGGCAGAGCCTGGCAAGCTTACCTGTGTTGTATTCAATATTCCAAAAACAGTAACAATAATAGACCTAATTCCCATAACCTGAATGAATGGTTTGAGGCTCTTTGTGCTCCTGGAGCGAGCAGATGCCCTTGGGCTATACTAGCATGCAACAGGGACAAATGGAGACATTACTGCTTCCCGTTTTAGTGAATCAATGAACAATGGGAAAAAAACTGATTCAAGTGATACAGGAGATGATGTAGAGGTGTATGACTGGATTTGAGACATCACAGGGCAGTGCTTGGAGCTGAGGAACACAGTTGACATTCAAGGAATGTCCTTACAACCCTTTGGGGGAAAGGAGGGAGTCACTGTTACTCCTAACCAATATAAGAGGCATTTCTACTCTCCTCTAGATTATGTAACTTTCCCAGAGACTTTTCCTCTATGACTTGACAGAGGCCTTGTTTCAACCTCATATTTTCACAGTCTCTGGTATTCCTCTTAACACTTTGGTATAGCTGGAGGAAATTTGCAAAAAATGGTTACAAATCATATAACTTTCCAGGGCTTCCAAGAACCCATGTGGGATCCATATGTCTACTATTTATGTATGTACTTATAGATGCACATTATGTAACACATCTGTATGTAAATATGGACAAAACTCTACGTGTATTTGCACCAGGCCAATAGACAGCAAATAGTTCAAAGTGTAATCAATTGAATATAAACAAATTTTACAGAATATAAGTAACATTCAGACAGGAATTATTAGGTGACAGGAATTTCTTAGGAAACAAGGCAAAAAGAGAGTTAACTCTCTATCTATCCATCTATCTATATATTTCTCTATATATACTTTTCTTCTCTCTCTCTCGCTTTCTTTTGTGCATTTTGTTCTTGTGTTTTGCAAAACATGACATTGAAGGGTTAGCATGCATATTCCTTTATCTGCTTTCAATACTCAGTTCTAGTTCAGCTGTTTTCAATTATTACTATTAAACTGGTCCCTTCTCATCTTACCTTCCCTCCACTCCCAACACATTTGTGGTAGATTCCAACCCTTGACTAGTCCACAAAGAATCTCTTTATAACTTTACTAAGGTACCATTAGAGATAAGGACATAGCAAGCACTAAAATAACGAACAGTTTACTGATGTTCCTTGACACACATTTAGCCACAATTTTGTCCTTTTAGATAACAATAGTTTGATCCAATTAGATAACAATAACCAATATACTCAACAACAGGCTTGTTAATAGATCCTAAATAATTCATCTAGAACTAGTTCTCTGCCCACTTTTATTTTTATTTCATTATTCATTTTCAGTGCAAAGGATAGAATCCAGGGCACACACTTACAAATCAAGTGCTATAATACTGGGCTACAACCTTGGTGCCTCTAAACTCTGCTTAGAATCACCCAATAAGTTTCTCCTGTGAAAAACTCAACACTCTTTTACTGAGATACCCTTGACTCCCCAAGTATGTGCTCTTCTCCTCTTTATACAAAGTTAGATAAACCTGACTCTGACTTCAGATATCCTAAAAGTCTTTGATTAGACTGATGGGTTTTAAATAACAAATAAACACAAGCACACAAACACACACACCACAAACATACACACCATTTTAAAGGCTTAAACATGTGTAGTCAAAAATGTAACTCATTGCAGCCATCAAATTTGCCAATTTCATGGAACTAATTCAGCTTCTGAGCTCAGCCGATTCTTCTGTCCTCTCTCTGAACCCACTCTAGTTTCCCTGAGCCTTGGACTTGATTTTGAGTTTTTGTCCTAGCACAAACCTCCAGGCCATAAGTAAGGGTTAGAAATGTCTGAGAAGTTGTACTTATAGATGTTAAAACATAAGCAGAGAGAGATGCTAATAATAAGTTTTGAAGACATGTATAGAACCAGAACTTCTCCAGTGATAGTAAAAAGAAAGACCTGGATAAAACAGAGTGATAATATACAGTGGGTAGGACATTGGTCTTGCAGGCAGCAGACACAGGCTGTAATCCTGGCATCACATATGGTTCCTCCAAGTCTGGACAGGAGTGATCACTGAGTGAAGAGCCAGGAATAATCCCTGAACACAGATAGGTGTGGGTAAACCCCCATAAAGAGAGATACAGAGACAGACAGAGAGTGAGAGAGAGAGAGAGATCTTGTTAGGAAGGAGATTCTACAGTTGGTTCTGTCATTAAATCAGAATAGCGTTGAGCTGGGCATTTTACTTTTTTCAAGAATATGTAATGAAAACATTAGAAAATATATTTCTTTTTCTAATTAGATCATCCTAGACCCCCCCATACTGATATGAACTGAGGCTCTGGGAACACTGAAAGGAGATGAGAGAGCTCTGTGAAACCCTATGACCAAAATCTCTGCCCTAATCTGTATTAAGATTGTATGTCCATAATTTGGTAATATTTATAAAACTAGATTATGTAATATTACTTTGGCATACTAATAGGAGTTATTTAAGGAATGTCCAATGACATTATCTAAAAAAAATCTTAAGGAGTAAGATTTTTTAGATGCCACATGGAAATGGAGAGATAGGAAAAGGTATGTTTTCCCTGAAGCCTTCAACAGGTACCGATAGTATTCATGCTTCAGAGCAGCTCTGTTGAGAGTTCTAATTACGTGGAGAACAGTAAGAACCATGGATCAGATCCTATCACTTCACTTGTCCCCACATTGTTTATCAATTTACTCCAGTGGGCGCCAGTAACATTTCCATTTATCCCTGATTGCATGCTATACAAACAAGAGCCCAAGAGCCTCTGCTCACTCTAGGGACATGAAGAACCTCAAACTATTCTTTCAGGTCATGGGAATGAGGTCTATTATTATTACTGGTTTTGGCATATCAAATACTACATGAGTAGCTTGTCAGGCTACTCCACCACACCACCATACCACCCTGAGAAGCTGATGTGAACCCATGGTGGTGGGTTTAGAGAGAAGGGAATTCATGTAAACTGGGAGTTGAGGACTGGGGAATAAGCTATGACCCCATTCTTTTTTTAAAGTATTTTATTATACCACCGTGAGATATACAAATAAAAAGATATACAATTAAAAAGTTCATCTGCATAACATAAATATATAGGGACATATTATGATACCAATATCCAAGATCAAGTGAAACATATATCAGGAGGTCCTGTCAAAGGTGGAAATTATCACAAATGTGTGGGATTCAGAGGCTAGATAAGACAGAAATGGAACAGTGTGCTGACAATTGTTGAGGGTACTAATGCCAACCTAGAACTGAGCATTAAATAGAGGCAAAGGGATACACATGACAACCCTTTAATGTATGTTCTGTAATTCATAGTCTCGAGGGGAAGGAAAAAGAGAGAGAGAAATGGAAAGAAATCAAGAACCTTCCATGGAGCAGTGCTGGGGGAGGGGGAGGGAACCGGGGGCGTTGGTGGTGGGAGATGGGCACTGGTGGCGGGATGGGTGCTGCAACACTGTTTGACCAAAACCCAAATATGAACTTTTTTAATTGTATATCTTTGTAATTTTAAAAAATAAAAAAATTAAATTAAAAAAAAGATATACAATGCAAAGGACAATAAACTCAGCCAAGACAAAAATATGGTTGCTGTAAAATAAAACTTCAAAAAAAAAAAAAGTTCATGTTTGGGTTTTGGTCATACAGTGTTTCAGCACCCGTCCCTCCACCAGTGCCCATCTCCATACAAATAAAAAGATATACAATTAAAAAGTTCATGTTTGGGTTTTGGTCATACAGTGTTTCAGCACCCGTCCCTCCACCAGTGCCCATCTCCCACCAACAACATCCCCGGTTCCCTCCCCCCTAACCCAGCCCTGCTCCATGGCAGGTTCTTTATTTCTTTGCCTTTCTCTCTCTTTCTCTTTTCCTTCCCTTCTAGACTATGGATTACAGAACATACATTAAAAGGTTGTCATGTGAATCCTTTTGCCTCTATTTCATGCTCAGTTCTAGGTTGGCATTAGTACCCTCGACTATTATTAGCACCCTGTTCCATTTTCTGTCTTTCCTAAACTCTGACTCCCACACGTTTGTGATAATTTCCACCTTTGACAAGACCTTTTGAATCCATAAAGTACATTATCCCAAAGATAAACATATGGGACTACATGAAACTAAAAAGCTTCTGCACCTCAAAAGAAACAGTGACTAAGATACAAAAAGCAGTCCACAGAATGGGAAAGAATATTCACCCAATACCCATCTGATAAGGGGGTTAATATCCAGGATATATCAGGCACTGGTAGAACTTTACAAGAAGAAAACAAACAACCCCATCAAAAAATGGGGAGAAGAAATGAACAGAAACTTCAGCAAGGAAGAAATTCGAATGGCCAAAAAACATATGAAAAAATGCTCATCACCACTAATCATCAGAGAGATGCAAATCAAAACAACAATGAGATACCACTTTACACCACAGAGACTGGCACATATTCAAAAGAGCAAGAACAACAAGTGCTGGCGTGGATGTGGGGAAAAGGGGACACTCAGCCATTCTTTTTTTTTTTTGCTTTTTTTTTTTGGGTCACACCCAGGAATGCTTAGAGGTTTCTACTGGCTCTGCACTCAGGAATTACTCCTGGAAGTGCAAGCTATGACACCATTCTCGGGCCCGTGCTAGAAGATCCTACCAAGGAGACTGATCATCAACAACTCCTCTCTGAGAATTTGTGAAAGTACAGACATTCTCACAGGTAAACTCTGTCTTCATGAAAGTAATATTTTTCTTTCTAATATTTTAAAATACTATTAAAGATATAAATACAGGAAAGTTCACATACAAATAGCATGCAGTTCACAGTTGACGAGTGTAGTCAACTCCCAGTTCAAGAAATAAAAGATTACAAGCAGCAGCCACCCAACTGTGTTTCCTAGGATTCTCTTAACAGCACAAATTCTTTCTGGATTTTGAATGTTTTATAACTAAAGTTTGCACAAAATTTGGGGTTCAGCATTATCCTTCTGATGTTCATTTATGTTTTTATAAGTACATGTACTTTTTTGTTCATTCTTATTTCTGTAGTATTGCTTGTATTTAACATAAAATAGTAACTGATTCTACCGTTGAAGAATAGTGGTATTATTTCTAATATGGAGCTATTATGAATAACATTGGTAGGAAGATTCTTGTATGCATTTTTTAGCTACATTTCTATTGGGTTTCTTCCTAGCACTGGAAATGCTAATAGTATATGTACATAGTAGAAAGTAAGTTGCTACTGCTGGTTTATTATACATTGCTAATGCTGGTTTATTATATATAGCTATACAGTGTACCAAAGTGGCACATCCAAATACATCTCCACCAGGAATGGAAAATAATTTTATTTCATTTTTAACCATATTAAATTATTGAAACTGGAGGAGGAATAGGAGTAGATAGGAGAAAGAAGAAAAAAGAAGTAGGGAAGAGTGAAAGAGAGGGGAAAAAGAGAGAGGAGAGGAAAAGTAGATGCAGTGATCCTGTAAAAATGTGATACAGATTCTTTAGGAGACAAGAGGTTATGAATGGAGGTTACACAAGCCAATATCTCAAGGCTGTATCAGAGAAAATGCAGTTTCTTATTATAGGTGTCTGACAAGTAAGGAATATGCAATTGTCTGGCCTTGTGAAAAGTGACCAATCCAGTTAGTGATTCCATTCCTAGACTCCAAGGAAGAATAATTTTCCTCCCCCAGGGCTGCCAAAGATTACTTATGGAACATTACAGGCACAAGTTCAGAGCTGCCAGTGACATAATTTATAATCATTGAATGTATAACTTTGCTAGTGATTTATCCATTTATTTGCATGTCACCTCAGTTATTTGCAGGAACTAGTTACTCTGGTTGCCCTGAAGACCTGCAAAATCAGCAGAGGAAGTAAAAATTAACAGAAAGAAAAACTGTACTTTTTACTTCTACCCTTTCTAAACTGGCCATGAAATAGTTACCTTGAGTGGAATCAGAAAACAAGACTTAACGCACAATCCAAGATAATTGTGGTTTGGTGGCTGCTGGCTGGGCCCAGAGTCTACAAAGCAGGAAAACTTTAGCAATTATTTCTGTCAACAAAACTTTGAAGAATAGGGATTCATAACTATGTCTTGGGAGTGACTGCAACTCTTGGTGACTGAATGCCAGAGCCAAGGTAAAGCATTTTTAATTTGCTACAGGCATATGTAATTTACTTACTTCTCAAGATTAAACTCAGTTTTCTTCCAATGCTGACAGCATTTTGGGTGTAAACTGCATAATTTGTCTACCTTCAATGTCTATTTCAAGCAAGGACTAGGGCAGAAATTTAGATTATAATTTTAGAAATTGGGAGACACAATAGATGTGGTTAAGAGTGAAAGCAAATTCCAAAGACCACGCAAAAAGATACTTTTTAAAAGTGCAAATATTTCATCAGATCACAGGGAATTTACATATTATTTTATTGCAAGAATTAAGACTAAATGTTTAAAAGAAAAAAGAGAGAGAGAAGGAAGAAAAGAAGGGAGGAAGGAAGGAAGGAAGAAAGAAAGGAAGGAAGAAAGGAAGGAAAAGGAAGGAAGGAAGGAAGGAAGGAAGGAAGTTAATCTTTCCAAGATCAGGGATGTAACTCAATAGTGAAGCACATGCCTAGGTTGTGAAGTTGTAGGTTCAAGGCCCATCAATACACACACACAAACACACAAATATACAAATATAATTAAGAGTTAATATTCTATATGGTTTGTACACATTGAGTATAGGGTCCTTCCTGCATTGAATCAGAGACAAACCATATACATATATGTGGGTCAGACCCTGTCATCCCTTTTGGTCTCCCAACCCCCCACCAGGTGTGACCGAGGAGTTTAGAGCTAAGAGTAAGTAACCTCTGAATACATAGAAAAACTAAAAAATAGTTCCCTCTCCAAACTAGCATACTCTAAAAAGATTTTTTAATGAATGACCATGACATAGACTATTACAAAGCTGTTCATGATTGGGTTTCATACAGTGTTCAAAGACCCTTCGCTCCACCAGTGTGCATTGCACACTTCCCACCACCAATGTCCTCAGTATCCTTTTCTTCACTCTTTGTCTCTTTCTCTCTCTCCCCAAATGTCTCTCTTTTACTCTCTCTCCCCGTGTCTGTCTCTCTCTCTCTCCTATCTCTCTCATTTTGGGGAATTACGGTTTGCAGTACAGATACTGAGAGGCCAACATGTTGGTACTTTACCCACTTTCAGCACACATCTGTCATCCAGAGCAATCCATTCCAACCATCATTGTCATAGTGGTTCCTTATCCATTCCAACTTCCCTCTCACTCAGCACTTGAGACAGGCTTCCAACAATGAACCTCTTAGCGCTTATTTTTACTGTTTTTGGGTGTTGGCTTCATATTATAATTTTTTCATATCCAACAAATGAGTTCAGTCATTCTGTACATCACTTTCCTTATGATTCATTTTGCTGAGCATGATACTCTCCATTTCCATCCATTTATAAGTGAATTTAATGACTTCATATTTTCCTAACATCAGTATCGTATTACATTGTGTAGGTATACCTTAGTTTCTTTTTTATTAATATTTTATTATACAACTGTGAGATATATAATTACAAGCATGTTCATGTTTGGGGGTTTAGGTCATACAGTGTTCCAATACCCATCCCTCCACCTGTGCCCATTTCCACCACCAAAGTCCGCGAATTCCCTCCCTCCCTCTCAGCCTGCCTCTATGGCAGGTTCTTTTATCTCTTTTCTCTCTTTCTCTTTATCTCTCTCTTTCTCT
Source organism: Cryptotis parvus (assembly GCA_021461705.1). Classification (NCBI taxonomy): domain Eukaryota; kingdom Metazoa; phylum Chordata; class Mammalia; order Eulipotyphla; family Soricidae; genus Cryptotis; species Cryptotis parvus. The sequence continues at coordinate 36,568 of JAJIBD010024732.1, read as the reverse complement.
CTTCCCTCTCTTGCATATTGTGGATTGTAATAAATACACTTAGAAGATATCATGTGAATCTTTTTTGCCTGTATTTAATGCTAATTTCTAGGTTGGTTTTAGCCTTTTTTGAAAATTATTAGACATTGTTCTCTTCTCTGTCTTAACTAACCTCTGACTCCCACACATTTGTGGTGATTTCTACCTTTGACAAGACCTCCGGATCCAAGATTTGCCTGACCTTGGATTTTGGTATCCTAAAATATATATACATATATATATATATATATATATATATATGTCATGCAAATAAATGCAGTCATTCTATATCTGTCTATTTCCTCTAATTTCACTCAACATGATCCTCTCCATGTCCATCCATTTATAGGCAAATTTCATAACTTCATTTTTCCTAACAGTTGCATAGTATTCCATTGTGTAGATGTACCAAAATTTCTTTATCCAGTCATCAATTCTTGGGCATGCTGGTTGTTTCCAGATTCTGTCTATTGTGAATGGTGCTTCTATGAATATAAAAGTGCAGATGGTGTTTCCACTGTTTGTTTTAGGCTTCCTTGGGGATATTGCTAGGAGTGGTATGGCTGGGTCAAATGGGAACTCAATTTCTAGTCTTTGGAGGAATGTAAATATTGTTTCCCAAAAAAGGCTGTACCAATCAACATTCCCACCAACAATGGATGAGAGTCCCCTTTTTCTCCCCGCATCCACGCTAGCACTTGATGTTCTTACCCTTTTGTGTCTCTGTGGTGTGAGATGATATCTCATTGTTGTTTTAATTTGAATCTCTCCGATGATTAGTGATGATGAACTTTTTTTTTCATATGCCTGCTGGCCATTTGAATTTCTTCCTTATAGAAGTTTCTATTCATTTCTTCTCCCCATTTTTTGATGGGGTTGGCTGTTTTCTTCCCGTAAAGTTCTACCAGTGCCTCATATATCCTGGATATTAACCCCTTATCAGATGGGTCACTTGATTACTTGTCATCCTGTTATTCATTGATTTGCTTAGAGCAGGCGCCAGTAACATTTCCATTTGACCTTATCACATGCCAGTGTAGCCCAATGGCATCCGGTTGCTTCCGGGAATGCGAAGAGCCTCAACCCGTTCATTCAGGTCTTGATAAAGAAGTCTGACCATCTTGTAGGTGGGCTGCCACGTGATCTTTTGACATCCAGTGGGATTCAGTCACTAAAGGCTCTAGCCCAGCAGTTGTCTCCAAATTGCATTACATGTCCAGTCCATCTGATTTTCGATGCCGTGGCAAATGAGAGAGCCTCCATGACTCTGGTACAGCGAGCGGAGGTCGGAACTCCGGATTTCTTCTCTCACTTGAGTGAGGCGTGATATTCCAAGCATAGCACTTTCAATTCCTCTTTGGGAGACCCGAATAGCATTCTCATTCTGCTTTCATAGGGCCTAGGTCTCTGGGGTGTATGTTAATGCAGGAAGAACATTGAGTCGAAGAGATGTGCCCAGAGATAGAGGTTCTTTGACTTTTTAGCTATTTTCTTCTATGCCTTTGAAGGCATTCCATGCTGCTCTCTCCCTCCTGCGCAGCTCAGGTTTTATGTCGTTCATCATGTTGACTTCTAGACCTAGGTACACATAGTTGCTGCATTCAGAGATGTTTGTTCCATTGAAAGTGAATGGGGCCTCTGGATCTAGTTCATTTTTCATGAGCATAGATTTGTGGAGATTCAGCTGAAGACCTATCTTTCCACGTTCTCAGTCAAAATCAGCCAACATTTGTGCCACTTGGCTAATGTTTGGTGTTATTAGAACGATGTCATCAGTGAAGCCGAAGTGGTGTAGTTTCCGACAGTCTATCTTCATTCCCATTCCTTCCCCTTCTAATTGCCCCATAATGTTCTCGAGGGTGGCGCTGAAGAGTTTTGGTGAAGTGGTATCACCCTGCCGAACCCCTCTTTTGACATCGATGATCACTTCCTTGTAAAATGGTGAGATCCTGGTGGTGAATCCATAATACAGCTCACGAAGGATCTTGATGTACTGGGTTTTGAACGCCCTGTTTTGCTAGAGCTTCGATGACTGCTTCAGTCTCCACAGAATCAAGGGCTTTCTTAAATCTATGAACGTGAGACAGAGTGGCATCTTGACCTCTCCCAATGAACTTGGTTACCGTGTGGGATATGGTCGGTTGTGCTGAATTCTTTTCGGAAGCCAGCTTGCTTGCATGCATGCATCAGTTGGGTATTGAGTGAATATTCTTTCACATTCTGTGGACTGTCTTTGTATCTTGTTCACTGTTTCTTTTGAGGTGCAGAAGATTTTTAGTTTCATGTAGTCCCATATGTTATCTTTGCTTCTAGTTACTTTGTTAGTGGTGTTTTTACCTTTGAAGATGTCTTTAGCTTCAATGTCGTGGAGGATTTTTTTCTATATTTTCTTCAAAGTACTTAAGGATTCAGTTCTGATATTGAGAACTTTAATCCATTTTGATCGGATTTTTGTGCATGGTGTTAAGCTCCAAATTCATATTTTTTGTGCATAGGTGCTAAGCTCCAAATTCATATTTTTACTTGTAGCTGTCCAGTTTTCACAGCACCGCTTGTTGAAGAGACTTTCCTTATTCCATTTTGGACACTTTTCACCTTTATCAAAGATTAAATGATCATGTGGGTGATCAGGATACTCAGCTCTTTATTCCAATACCACTCTGTTTTAATTACTACTGCTTTGTAGTACAGATTGAATTTGGGAAAAGTGATGCCTCCCATCTTCTTTTTTCCCAAGGATTGCTTTAGCTATCCGTGGGGGTTATTATTCCATACACATTTTAGGAGTGTTTGGTCAATTTCTTTGTAGAATGTCATGGTTATCCTTATAGGGACCACATTTAATCTGTATAAATCTCTAGGGAGTATTACCATTTTGACAATGTTAATTTTCCACATCCAAGTGCAAAGAATGTGTCTCCATTTCCTTGTGTCCTCTTTTATTTCTTGGAGCAGTGTCTTATAGTTGTCTTTGTAAAGGTCCTTTACACACTTGGTTAAGCTGATTCCTACGTATTTGATTTTCTGTGGCACAATTGTGAATGGAATCGATTTCTTAATATCCCTTTCTTCTCTTTCCTTATTTGCATATAGGAAAGTCACTGAATTTGGGTATTGATTTTGTACCATGCCTCTCTACCATAAATATCTATTGCTTCTAGGAGTTTTGGGGCCGAGAATGTAGGGTTCTTTAGGTATAATATAAAGTCATCTGTGAATAATAATAGTTTTATTTCTTCCTTGCCTACCAGGATGCCTTTAATGTCCTTTTCTACACTTATTGCTATGGCAAATACTTCCAGTATTATATTGAATAAAACAGATGAGAGTGGCCAACCTTGTCTTGTTCCTGATCTTAAGGGGAAGGCTTTCAAGTTTTCCCCCATTGAGAATGATACTTGCTCTGAGCTTTTGATAAATGCCTTTGACTATATTGAGAAAGTTCCTTCAATTCCCATTTTCTGGAGGGTTTTAATCATGAATGGGTGTTGGAACTTGTCAAATGCTTTCTCTGCATCTATTGATATGATCATATGGCTTTTTTCTCTTATAGATATGATGTATTATGTTGATTGACTTGCAAATGTTTAACCATCCTTGCATTCCCTGCGATGAATCCTACTTGGTCATGGTGTATAATCTTTTTATGAGTCTTTGGATTCTGTTTGCTAGTATTTTGTTGAATATCTTAGCATCTGTGTTCATCAGGAGATTGGACTGTAATTTTCTTTTATTGTGTTGTCTCTCCTGCTTTGGGCATCAGGGTGACATGTGCCTCGTAGAAGCTGTTTGGGATTGTTTCTGTTTCTTCTATTTCCTGGAAGAGCTTGAAAAAGATAGGCAGTATGTCTTCCTTAAAGGTTTGGTGGAATTCAAGAGTGAATCCATTTGGACCTGGGCTTTTGTGTTTGGGCAGACTTTTAATTAATGTTTCAATTTCCTTGATGGTAAGTGGAGGTCTTTCAGGTATTGGAGGTCTTCTTATTTCAGTTGTGGTAGGTTATAGAACTTTTTGGAATCGATCCATTTCTTCCAGGTTCTCATGTTTCATGGTATACAGGTTCTCAAAGTAATCTTTGATGATCTTTTTGGATTTCTGTGGTTTCTGTTGTGATGCCACCATTTTCATTTTGATTCTGTTTATTTGGGCTCTCTCCCTTTCCTTACAAGTCTTGCCAGTGGTTTTCGATCTTGTTTATCTTTTCATAGAACAAACTCTTGGTTTCATTACTCTTTTGGATTGTTTTTTGGGTTTACAGCTCGTTGATTTCCTCTATAAGTTTTATCGTTTCCTTCTTTCCGCCTGGGTTGGTCTCCTTTTGTTGGTATTTTTCTAATATTTTAGCCTTGAAGTCAGGTTATTTATGTGGGCCCTTTCTTCTTTCTGATGAATGCTTGCAGAGCTATGAACTTTCCTCTTAACACTGCTTTTGCTGTGTCCCACAAGTTCTGATAGTTGGTGTCTTCATTTTCATTTGTTTCCAGGAATATTTGGATTTCTCCTTTGATTTCTTCCATGACCCATTAGTTGTTCAGCAGTGTGCTGTTCTGTTTCCAGGTGTTTGGTTTGACTCCCTGCTTCTGTGTTCAGTTAACTTCTATTTTCAGTGCATCATTGTCTGAAAAGATAGTTACACAATTTCTATCTTGTTTATTTTATTGAGGTATGTTTTGTGGCTCAGCATGTGATCTATCTTGGAGAATGTTCCATGTGCACGAATAAAAATGTGTATTCAACTTTTTTGGGGATGAAAAGACCGTATATAGCAACTAGCTCTCTTTCTTCCATTTCTTTCTTCAGGGCTAGTATTTACCTGGTGAATTTCAGTCTCGTCAATCTATCCATAGTTGATAAAGCAGTGTTGAAGTTTCCAAATATTATTGTGCTACTTTTTATCTCTTCTTTGAGATCTATTAACAGTGATTTAAGTATTTTTCTGGCTTCTCTTGGGTGCATATACATTTAGTAGTGCAATTTCTCCCTAATATAGATACCCCATAATAGTAAGAAATGGCCTTCATTGTCCCTTCTAACCTTTTTCAGCCTGAAGTTATATTGTCAGATATGAATAAGGCCACACCGGCCTTTTGGAGAAGTTATTTGCATGGAGATTGATTTTCCAGCCTTTGACTTTGTTCTGATTATGTAGGCAGCAGAATGTTGGATTCATTGTTTTAATCCGTTTTGCCACTTTTTCTCTTAATTGGTGCATTTAGACTGTTGGCATTGAGAGAGATTATTGTCATTTGATTTTGTGCCATCTTTCTGTTTAAACTTGTTGTGTTCTTCTGGGGGTTGTAGTTACTCCTTCTAATGCCATGCACAAAAGTCAGATCAAAATGGATTCTAGATCTCAACATCAGACATGAATCTATAAGGTACATCGAAGAAAACATAGGAGAAACTCTCTACGACATCGAAAGCGAAAAGTATCTTTAAAGATGACACACCACTGACCAAGCAAATGGAAGCACAGATAAACAAATGGGATTATATAAAACTAAAAAGCTTCTGCACCTCAAAAGAAACGATGACCAAGATACAAAGACAATCCACAGAGTGGGAAAGGATATTCACCCAATACCCATCTGACAAGGGGTTAATATCCAGGATATATCAGGCACTGGTAGCACTCCACAAGAAAAAACAGCCAACCCCATCAAAAAATGGGGAGAAGAAATGAACAGAAGCTTCCAAAAAGAAGAAATTCGAATGGCCAAAAGGCATATGAAAAAGTGTTCTTCATCTTTAATCATCAGGGAGATGCAAATCAAAACAACAATGAGGTACCATCTCACACCACAGAGACTGGCACACATACAAAATAGCAAGAACAACCAGTGCTGGCGTGGATGTGGGGAAAAAGGGACTCTGATCCACTGTTGGTGGGAGTGCCGACTGGTCCAGCCCTTTTGGAAAACAATATGGGCATTCCTCCGAAAACTAGATATTGAGCTCCCATTTGATCCAGCAATAGCACTCCTGGGAATATACCCGAGAGACCGAAAAACACATAGCAGAAACACTATCTGTACTTCTTTATTCATCTCTGCGCTATTCACTATAGCTAGAATCTGGAAACAACCTAAATGCCCGAGAACAGAGGACTGGCTAAAGAAACTGTGGTTCATCTACACTATGGAATACTATGCGGCTGTCAGAAAAGATGACATTATGAAACTTACCTGCAAATGGAGGGACATGGAGACTATCATGCTGAGTGAAATTAGTCAGAAGGAAAAGGACAGATATAGAATGACTGCATTCATTAATACGACATAAATAGATACCAGTGTTTTACTAAATGTGGGAAATGGTAATGGCAGATTAAGACTCACCATTGAATATACACAAAGAGACTTAAGTGATAAACTCTAAATACCTGTAGGGCTAGCCACAATGTGTAAAATAAGAGGCAGAGAGATGCAGAGACAGAGAGAGAGAGAGAGAGAGAAAGAGAGGAAACTGGGGTACCTGCTATTAAGGCAGCATGGGGGTGGGCAGGAGGGTGGGGGTACATTGGTGGTGGAAATGGGGCACTGGTGGAGGGATGGGTGCTGGTATACTGTATTACCAAGAACCAATTATGATCACCTTTGTAATTGTATGTTTCACTGTGGTATAATAAAAAATTAAAAAAAAAATAAAAAAGACTGCAGCAGGGGTGGATCTGCAAAACCAGCAAAAAAAAAAAATAAATAAACTTGTTGTGTTTTGGGGTTCTGTCTTATTTTACAGTAGACCCTTCTATCATTCCTTTAAGTTGGTTTTGAGTCTATGAAGTTCCTGAGTTGTTGTTTATCCATGAAGTTGTGTATCTTTTCTTCACATCTGAATGTAAGTCTAGTTGGGTAAAGAATTCTTGGTGAAGCCTGCATTTCATTGAACCTTTTCACAATATTCCCGAATCGCGATGTTCCCATGACCTAATATAATGGTTTGAGGCTCTTTATGTTCCTGTAGCAAGTCGATGCCCTTGGCTCTACTGGCATGAGACAGGACATATGGAGATATTACTGGTGCCCGCTCTAGCAAACAGATGATCAACGGGAAGATCGTGATCGTGATCGTGATCATGATGTTCCTTTGTATATATTTTCCTTCTTTGATCTTGCAGTATTCTATTTCTATCTTTAGTTTTTGTCATTCTAATTAGGATGTGTCTTGGAGAATTCTTATTGGGGTTTCTGTTAGCTGATACCCTGTGGTCCTCCTAATCTGGAGGCAAGCATTCTTTAGTTCCAGGAACTTCTCAGCAAAGATTGCTTTGAAAGTTTCTTCTTCATCATGGTTTTCTTCTTGCCCTCTTGGGAACCTAATGATCCATATGTTGTTCCTTTTGGCTTCATCAGGATTTTCTCTGGTAGTCTTCGTTGATTGTGAGTCTTTTTTATCATCTTCTGCTGTTGTCTAGAGAATCTTTAGACCTTGTCTTTGAGATCAATAATTCTTTCTTCAGCAGTTGTTACTCTGCTTTGGAGGCCTTCCAGTGTGTTTTTTTATTTCACATACCACATTCTTATTTTTAAATTTTTTCAATTGAATGTTTTTATTTTTTATTTTTTAATTAATTTATTTTTGACAATTACAAAAATGTGCATGTTTGGGTTTCAAGCCATACAGTGTTCCAGCACCCATCCCTCCACCAGTGCCCATCTCCCACCACCCATGTCCCAGATACCCCTCCATCCCTTAGCATGCCTCCGTGGCAGGTTCTCCATCTCTTTTCTCTCTTTCTCATTCTCTCTCTCTCTCTCTTCCCTCTCTTACATGTTGTGGATTGTAATAGACTTTAGATAATTATTGGTCCACTGTTCCTTTCTCTGTCTTACTTAACCTCTGCTCCCACACATTTGTGGTAGTTTCCACCTTTGGCAAGACCTCCCTGATCCACATTTCACCTGACCTCGGTATTGGTATCATAATATGTGTATATCTGTATATATATTTATGTCATACAAATTAATGCAGTCATTCTATATCTGTATCTCTCCTCTGGCTAATTTCACTCAACATGTTCCTCTCCAAGTCCATCCATTTATAGGTAAATTTCATAACTTCATTTTTCCTAAGAGCTGCATAGTATTCCATTGTGTACATGTACCAAAGTTCTTTATCCAGTCATCAATTCTCGGGCACTCTGGTTGTTTCCAGATTCTGGCAATTGTGAATAATGCTGCTATGAATATAAAAGTAGGGATGGTGTTTCCGCTGTGTATTTTTGTCTTCCCAGGGTATATTCCCACGAGTGGTATGACTGGGTCAAATGGGATTTCAATTTCTAGTCTTTGGAGGAATATCTATATAGTTTTCCACCAAGGCTGTACCAGTCGACATTCCCACCAACAATGGATGAGTGTCCCCTTTTCCCCGCATCCCCATCAGCACTTGTTGTTGTTGCTCTTTGGATATGTGCCAGTCTCTGTGATGTAAAATGATATCTGATTGTTGTTTTGATTTGCATCTCTCTAATGATTAATGATGATGAGCATTTTTTCATATGTCTTTTGGCCATTTGAACTTCTTCCTTGATGAAGTTTCTGTTCATTTCTTCTTCCCATTTTTTGATGGGGTTGGCTGTTTTCTTATATAGCTGTACCAGTGCCTGATATATCCTGTATATTAACCCCTTATCAGATGGCTATTGGGTGAATATTCTTTCCCATTCTGTGGACTATTTGTATCTTGGTCACTGTTTCTTTTGAGGTGCAGAAGATTTTTTAGCTTCATGTAGTTCCATATGTTTGTTTATCTTTTCTTCTAACTATTTTGTTAGTACTTACCACATTTTTAATATCTGTCATTTCTGCTTGTATTTTGGACTGCAATTTACTCATATCTGCTCTTAAGTCCTCGTGTATTTTATTGACTTTGTATTCCAATGCTTCTTTGCGTTCCTTATGCATCCTTAACATTTTCTTCTGAAATTCCTTATGAGAGAGTTTATGTAGCTCATCGTTATTACTTGGCTCATATGGATTACTGACTTCACACACTGAGCTTGAATGCATTCTGCATTGCTTTACCATAATGACTATTGTAGGTTGCAAATGTGTGTTCTGGGTGGCTAGACATTAAAGTTAGTTGGTTCCTGGGTTTTTTGCAGTTTGGGATGGATGACAATGAATGTAGGGACAAATGTTCACTGGTATCTCAGGTAAGATAAATTTTTGAATTTTGGTATGTCTGTGGTTGGTTCCTGAGTTTTTCTGCAGGGTACCGGGGCACAACACACCTGGTAGAGAGGATGAGAAGTGTCGGGGCGATCTGGGAGGAAGTGGTAGATCTGAGGCTTGGTGAGCCTCAGCCCTGTTAGTGAAAGTTCCAACCCTGGAGCTGAGTGTTTCTCCGGGTGCCCTGCTCATCAATACACCTGGTAGAGAGGATGGGATGTGTCGGAGGGAGCTGGGAGGAAATGGTCTGTTGGCAGATCTGAGGCTTGGTGTGCCTCAGCCCTGTTGGTGAATGTTCCAGCCCTTTACCCTGGAGACTAAGTGTTTCTGGGGTGCATAGGGCGCCAACACCCTTTATTCCACAATTTTTTATCAATATCTGTTTATTGATCTTTTAAAAATATTTTATTATACCAGCATGAGATATACAAGTACAAAGATATTCATAAGATGTTCATATTTGGGTTTCAGTCATACAGTGTTCCAGCACCCATCCCCCACCAGTGCCCATTTCCCACCACCAATATCCCTGATTCCCTCCCCTCCAACCAGCTTGCCTCTATGGCAGTTTCTTTATCTTTTATTTTGCTCTCTCTCTTCCTTCCCTTACACATTGTGGATTACAATACACACATTTAGAAGTTGTCATGTGTATCTTTTTGCTTGTATTTAATGCTCAGTTCTAGGTTGGTATTAGCACTTTCGACAATTATTAGCACATTGTTCCATTTCTGTCTTACCTAACCCCTGACTCCCACACGTTTGTTATAATTTTCACCTTTGACAAGACCCCTGATTCATGTTTCGCCTGACCTTGGATATTGGTACATTAAATATATATATATATATATATATATGGAATTATATATACATTATATATGTACATGTATATATGTACATTATATATATGGAATGACTGCATTTATTTGCATGACATATATATATATGTCATGCAAATAAATGCAGTCATTCCATATCTGTCTTTTTTCCTTCTGACTAATTTCACTCTACATGATCCTCTCCATGTCCACCCCATTTATAGGCAAAATTCATAACTTCACTTTTCCTAACAGTTGCATAGTTTTCCATTGTGTAGATGTTCCAAAGTTTCTTTATCCAGTCATCAGTCCTTGGGCACACATTTTGTTTCCTGAATCTGGCTATTATGAATAGTGCTAGGAGGCCCAATGTCATATTTGTTAGACATTGGGCCTCCTAGCACTATTTATAGATTTATATTTCCAATAAACATACAAGTGCAGATGTCATTTCTGCTGTTGTTTTAAGCATCCCCATTTTACTATAATATGTTTTCTCATCCAATATTTTATATTCACAGATAAGGGAGATAGTCCTTCAAGAACAAGTTGTAATGAATGTGGATATGGGTAATAGTACAATTGATCTGAAGTTTCTACTTTGGATGACAAACATCATGGTTTTTAAGAAATGCTTTTCAGACATGGAGTTTTCAGGGGAAACTCCAGTTATTTCAACTCCAGATTGTTTTTCTGTTTGATTTTTGTTGTTGCTGTTGTTAATTGTTGAGGTTAGTCACATCTAGTGGTCTCAGAATCTGTGCTCAGTTTAATAATGGGGGCTCAATAGACCATGTGGTGCCCAGGACTGAACACAGTACTCTTGCATGGAAAGAAAAAAATCATCCTATAGAGTTGTTCTAACCCTCAACTCTGAGTTTTAAGTTACTTAAGTTATAAGTCTCTGCCATCTTCCCATAGCTTTCATTTTCTCCTGAATCTATATAGACCTCCAATTCCTTATTCTTGTACCATATAAAGCAATGCTATTTTCCTGATCAGAGTTAGATATGTTCAATTTTTATACCAATGGCATAAAAAGGAGAAATAAACAGTTTTATTGAGTAACTTAATCCGGCCCAGGTATGCTGATCCAGAGACAGACATGGGGCAGAGCTGCTACTTGCTCTCCCAGTGCCCAGCCGCTCACAAGGCGCCCGGGAGGGATGGCGGGTTCTAGCCCTGGCCCGCCACCCCAGCAGAGCCTTGCAACAAGCCAGACGACCCCCCCACTCCATGAGGGCCTCCATTTTCCACATCCGGACTTCTCTCTTGTCAGAACTCCACCCAGCAGAGCAGCCTATCACAGCCCGGCTTGCGTGGCTGCAAGCAGCTGCACAGTTCATGAATAAATGCTGGACTTAGAGATGACTACAAGAGTATGCTACCTGCACAGCAGAGCCTGGCAAGCTACCCGTGTTGTATTTGATATGCCAAATACTAGTAACAATTATAGACCTCATTACGGAATGGATTGAGGCTCTTTATGTTCCTGGAGCAAGCAGATGCCCTTGGGCTCTACTAGCATGAGACAGGACATATGGAGATGTTACTGGGGCCCGCTCGATCAAATCGATGATGAACGGGAAGATAGTGATAGTGATAGTGATTGAGTAACTTACTGCCCCTCAAGGTGTTGCAGGTGTGGCTGCAGTGCCTGGCTATACATCAGCTGGTGGCAGACAGGAGACAGGCTTATCTACAAGCAGAGCTCTGCCCTGTGGGCCCTGGATGGTTGATGGCCTGACATAGAAAAAGACAGGGCCCCCTGGGATGAACCCAGAGCCATGGCAGAGCCTGGCAAGCTACCGGTTTTTAATTTGATATGCAAAAAACAGTAACAATAATAGATCTCATTGAATGAATGGAGGCACTATTGGCACCCACTCGAGCAAATCGATGAAGATCTGGAAGACAAATGATACAAGTGATTGAGTTACTAGCTAGTTGACTTAAATGGTTACTAAACACCCATGTATTAAGAAACAGATGATTAATTATGAACCGGATAATTAATTATAAGCAGAACTTCTTAGAGATTCTGGTGCGTAACTGATAAGAGTACAAATTTTTGTATATTTCAAAGTTGAAATATACAAAAACCCCTAGGGCCTTATGCAAAGTTTTAATATGATTTTGCTATGATTGCACTCACAGATTTGCATATCATCTATGTCTCTGTTTGGCTCAAGAGCTTATCTTTAGACCGCAACATGAGTTTGACTTCACTCCGTATGACTTGTGTCTTATTGTAATGGAACTACATTAACTGGGACACTCTTACTTGAAATTCAGTCGAAACATAAAAATTATATATTCTGTTAAAGTTTTCTGGTGTTCCATGTTCACAAAGCTTTTATTATATATAAACTTCCTATTCACTGCTCTACCCTATAAGTTCTCATTGAAAACTGGCAATACTCAAATAAAATAATATCATTTATATCTGTGACCCTGAAACAATGACCTCCCTGTACCCATGTGCCAGAAGTTATTTATTTGGGATATGAAAGAAAATATTTGTATATGGGGCCGGAGTGATAGTCCAGTGGGTATGGTATTTGCCTAGCACTCAGCTGGCCCATGCCGCCCGGGTTCAATCCCCGGCATCCCATATGGTCCCCTGAGCACTGCCAGGAGTAACTCCTGAGTGCAGAGCCAGGAGAAACCCCTGAGCTTCACTGGATGTGACCCCCAAAAAAGCAAAAAATATAAAATAAAGAAAATATTTGTATAACTTAATATGTAGGTCTATATTTCCATGAAAAATATGGAAAAGATATTAAATTTATTCTAACAAATATGACATTGGGCTTCCTAGTCATGTCATCTGTGATATTGAAGAAATGATGAAATTCTCATTACAAAGTGATTGATAGCAATTTTTCTTTAACCTAAATAAACCATTGAAAATTAGCATTTGTGTCTATTATTAGCAGTGATAAACATAATTCTAAAAATAATCTTTAGATTTTTTGCAATTTTTCAACTGGTGTTTTAGAAAATTAATTCCTAATAACCTAAAACATTAAATAGCAATGAATCATTTTTTCCTATGCAGCTAGAATGTACTAACTCCCAATCTTCCTTAGAAGTTTTAAGTAAAATTACTAAAATAATTTTTCCATGGGGCTTATTCAATTGAGAACAACTTAATAAAATCATCAGGTGTAGCAGACATTTTTATGCATTAAAGAGAAGACAAATATTAACTGTTTTCATTATTGTCTAATGTCTCCGTCCCTCAATTTACAAAATCTCAAATACTTTCATTCATTAGTTACAAACAAGTGAATCACTGAGTTTTGGAACATTGCTCATATTCTCACTGAATAAAATTGACTCAAATAATACAAATAAAACAATATGGTTACTAACTAAAGTACATTCCTCTGTCAACAAAACACTACTGCCCACAAAAAAATAATGTCCGCAATAAAATAGTACTAATGAACAAGCATTTGAATAAGAAGACAGTGGAGAAGGTTGTAAGTGGATTAAGTACAGATGTTTCTTACAACTTTTAGTTTATGGGATTTGCCATATTGGTCTCACTAAATGAAATTCACAAGAAGTACTTTTAATGAACCACTATAGTAGGATGTGCTAGTAAAAATATAATCTCAGCAATAGACTTCTTTAATAAATACAACATATTGGGAGATTTTAAAAGAATTCTAGGTAAGAGTACCAAGATAATACTATTTTTTGAGATGCAGTCAGTGCTTTATACATAGGCAATGTGTTGGAAAATTAACAAAATTAAGGCCTTAACTATCAGGCTGGAGAGATAAGACAGGACCTAAGGTGCTTGTCCTACATGTAACTGACCTGGTTTGATCCCCAATTTGGTCCTGATCTCCATATGGTTCCCTGAGAATTGACAAGGGTCACTTTTGAGCATAGAGTTCAGAACACCTGAGCACCATAAGTGTGATCCAACACCCATTCCCCTACAAATGCACAAAGACCATCAATATCAAGTAATATTTTTTAAATGCATTATAATAAAAGGAGACTCTTGGGGATTGAATGTGTTCCTCCCAAATTTACATGTTGAACACCCTAAAACGATTCCTCCACTGTGAAGTATTTGGAATGAGGCTTTTAGGGATTTATAAGATTAGAGATAATGAGAAGGGGCCCTCCCCAACCTCTGTGATGAGATCAGTGCCCTTAAAAGAAGGGGAACAGACATCAGATTATCTGCCTGCCTTCTCCTTCTCTCCCTATATCTCTCTCTGCATCCCTTTCTCTCCTGATAAAAGAGTAAAAATCTGTACTCTTTTATCAGATATTACACCAGAATCTCTAAGAAGTTATGTTATGATTATCTGGTTCATAATTAATAACCTGTTTCTCAATACATGGGTGTTTAGTAACCATTTAAATCAATGTAAGGAAGGAGCATTAAGGCATGAAGCTAGGTATTAGGAGACAGGCACAAACTAGACACCAACTCTACTAGCACCTTGAACTTGAACTTCTCAGCTCCCAGAACTGTAAGATATAAAAGTCTGTAGTTTAAGCCCCCCACTTGAAGGGATTTTGCTAAAGCAGGCTGAGGAGATTAAAGAACTGCTTTTGAAGCTTTCTTGTGGCACATACAGAATTGTATGTCATCTCACAGCAAAGCACTTAAGCATCAGACTTAAAGCTATCATATGTTCTCATTTTTAATTTAAAAATTTGATTGAGGTGCTGTGATTTATCACTGTCTATCACTATCACTATCTTCCCGTTAATCATCTATTTGCTAGAGCGGGCACCAGTAATATCTCCATATGCCCTGTCTCATGCTAGTAGAACCCAAAGGCATCCGCTTGCTCCAGGAACATAAAGAGCCTCAAACAATAATATTAGGCCACGGGAATGACCAAATATAAATGTTACTGGTAATTGGCATATCATTACTACACGAGCAGCTTGCCAGGCTTGCCGTGAGGGTGGCATACTGTTGTAGTCACCTCTAAATAAAACATTTATTGATGAACCGTGCGGCCGCTAGCTGTGATTTATAATAATGTTAATATTGGTTTCACTGTATCACTGTCTTCCCATTCATCATCGATTTGCTCGAGCGGGCCCCAGTAACATCTCCATATGTCCTGTCTCATGCTAGTAGAGCCCAAGGGCATCTGCTTGCTCCAGGAACATAAAGAGCCTCAATCCATTCCATAATGAGGTCTATAATTGTTACTGCTATTTGGCATATCAAATACAACACAGGTAGCTTGCCAGGCTCTGCCGTGCAGGTAGCGCACTCTTGTAGTCATCTCTAAGTCCAGCATTATATTGGGTTCAGGTGATTGCTTCTAGGAAGTGGCTCGTCTGGGACCCCACCCCCATCCTCAACCTGGGGCTCTCTATGGCAGAAACTAGATGGTTCTCTGCAACAATGAACCAAACCCAAGCTGTTGCCAAGTTTCCAGAGCCCACCCCTCTCCCCCCCCCATCACTTTCTGGGCTCTTGTCCTCAGTAGGGCAGGTCCAGGGCGCAGGGGAAGGAGGGACTCTGTTCCCCAACTCGCCAGAAGGTAGAGAGAGAGTGGTCTGTGCGTGCTCCTGGGGTCCCTGGCCTTTGCTCTGTGCCAGAGGTGAAAGCCACCTGGGGGTCTTCTGTAGCTGGAAGACAGAGACCAACATCTGGTATTAATCTGAAGCTGAAAAGCTCAAGCTCAGGAGCTTGGCCAAAGCCTCCTGACCTCAGACCACGCGGGCCTCGGAGAGAGGGAGCCGGGCTGAATCGTCGAGGGAGCTGCTGCTTTGAGCCCAGCTTCTCTCTAGCATCGTTTTCCCTGCACCTCCCTTTCCCCAGTAGGCTGTTCTGGGTCTGCCCTCCTTGGCAGGCTGCTATGTGTCACGGGTTTCCTCTGGTTCACGGCAGGGGGAACACGAGGGCAGGAGCCGTGGGCACAGCTCTTTCCATGACAAGAGGCCTTAGGGCGTCAGGCACACTTGGCTCCACACCTGAACACGTGCCCACCAATGGCCTTGGGAGGAAGTGAGTGTCCCAGGTGTGAAGTCTGCATTGGGCCAGGAGGGTGGGTTGTGGAGTGGTATGTAGCAGCCCAGGAGCCCCTCACATGAGCAGCAGGATGCAAAGGCTGGTGGTACTGTGAGGAGGTTCAGGCCCTACCTAGCCCTGGAGCGTTCAGGAGCCGGGCTGTGATCCCTGCTGGCAAGGGAAAGAAAAACTTTTGATGCCTTAGAGGCCTCCAGGAGGGATCCCTGTGCCCACCCTAATGTAGCACTCCCACCTACCAAGCTTGTTGCTTCCTGCACCCAAGCCACCCCCCACCGGCCACCCTGGTTCTTGGGGGAAGCTGGCTTTGCTCCCCAGTGTAATGCTGGTCAAAGAGCAGAGGGGACAGGAGTTGGCCAGCGTGCCCGGCCCTCCACCTCTTCTCCCTGCATCTGAAAGCCTTTCCAGAGTGTCAGCCAGTTGCCCCTCGGGCCTGCTCAGATACCTCATCTGCCCACCCCTTCCCCAGCCAGGGGGCCCCCAAACTAGTGCCGAATGACTATGTCCAGATTGGTGATGATGGGTGTTGTTGCTGTTGTTTTGTTGTCGTTTGTGAATGCTGTGATGCTGTGTGCCCGAGAGGGCGACCCTCGGCCAGCCTTTCATTGGGCATCTTCCCTCTGAGCTGTCAGGACCACATCTGTCCTCGCCCCATGGGACTGCCTGCCCGCCCCCCCCTGCCCTTCCAGCCTGGGGCACACGCATGCACATACACACATCTTACCTCTCATGCGTGTTTTACTTTTTGATGTTCAGAGTGGCTCACTGACTGGGAATCTTTACCTTGGGGAGAGGGGAGGTCCGCCCGGGAGGTGGGGAGACAAAGAAGGGCAGGGAATACCTGGAGAGGACGGGTCGCCGGAACCCTTGCTCTCTCTAGGAACAGCTTCTCCCCAGTCCCAGGGTCCCACCCCTGTCCCCAAAGAGGTGGCCCTTGTTTACAGTGAGGACTCGGTCACTGTGTCTCCGCTTTCCTGAAATATAAACCGTAGTGACCCCAGACTGTAGAGATTTTTATGTGTTTGGATACATCTGCTGTGTGGAAAATAAAAACTACAAAAAACCCTAATTTTGTACCTATTGTATTTTTTACTATTGAACTGTATTCTAGTGGCTGTTCATGCTCCAAGACTTTAGGTATTGAGACATGAATACTACCCATGTAATAAGCACTTGCCTGGAATAAAATATAAAAAATATTGGTTTCATGTGTGCATAATTCCAACAGCACACCCATCATCCATCATCAGTGAACCCAATTTCTTCCTCAAGGTCTTGGGCACCTCTTTTTAGAGCTCCCCTAATACCCAAAATTCAGTTCTATGGACCTACTATCCCATTCTGTTGTTTCCTTTGGCCCTTTTGAGCTACCTTACCACTAGTATTAAAGTTCCACATATGAGAAAGATCATTCTAGTTATACACTATTTTACAACAAATAGGAAATGATTCAGATTTGCTGACCTTTCCTGAAATGACAAGTGACTATCACTATTCTACTATTAACAAATATTTTGTTTTAAGAGAGGTGCTATACCTGTCCATTCAAGGTTAGGATGACATTTAAACAAAGAGTGAAAAATAAATTGCTTTTTTGAAAGAAATTTGTATTATGAAGACAATGTTTTTTTTTTTCAAAAGATGTCTGGCTATCTTCCTAATCTGTTTCTTTTTAACATCCTGGATGTTACCTATAGGAACTCTACAACTACCACACTCTAAAGCTTGGAAACATTTTATTAAATGTTAAATAATCTTCCAAATATAAACTGTTAATGGTGTAGAAACAAGGTGTCGAATTTATATATTACCATACCTTCTAATTAGTTTGTAATAATATAGACCATTAAAGATAATTCAATATTCCAGAAAAAAATTTTAAAATCTTTGCCAAGTTGCCACAATGTGTAAAAAGAAGGGAGAGAGAGACAAAGAGAGAGAGACAGAGAGAGAGAGAGAGAGAGAAGAGGCAAAGTGCCTGACATAGAGGCAGGCTTGGGTAGGGGGAAGAGAGTCACGGACGCTGGTGGTGGAAAATGGGCACTGGTGGAAGGATGAGTGCTAGAACTGTATGACTGAAACCTAATCATGAACAGTTTTGTAATTCTTTATCTCACAGTGGCATAATAAAATTTAAATAAATAATAAATTGATTTTAAAAGCTTCACAAGGGGCCGGATATATAGCCCAGCAGGTAGGGCATTTGCCTTGCACACGGCTGGCCTGGCCGGCCCAGGGTTCGATCCCCGGCATCCCATATGGTCCCCTGAGCACTGCCAGGAGTAATTCCTGAGTGCAGAGCCAGGAGTAACCCCTGATCACTGCCGGGTGTGACCCAAAAAGAAAAAAAAAAGCTTCACAAAGTTGTCAGTAGTTTGAGGAATGTATGTATGTATGTTGTAAGCTAGTCAGTGTAGCCAGTATCATAGCCATTTAAATCAATTTACTGTTAAGCTGTAAATCAGTTTCAGCCAATAAAATTGGTAATATATAATTAAACTCAGATTTACATCACATCTTAGAATGTCAATCATGTGAAGAGACTTGTAACAACACATCAACTCAACTCAAGTAAATCATGAGTTTGAGATACGGGCTGGAGCTTTGGAGTGTTGCACTTCCTGACAGAAGCAAGAATTGCACCTACTTGTTTCAGGTCTCTAGTGCCTAGCAGAAGACACAATGGTGACATTTGAAAGCATTGCCTGTGGAAGCTACTACTGTAGATGAGTTCAGAAGTACAGGGTCTCATGATGGAAGTGTAACTCAAAAGAGAAGGGCATACTGTGTTTGTGTGTGTGTTTGTGTGTGTTTGTGTGTGTATCTGTCTGTCTCTATCTCTGTACATAAGGCCACTAAGAGCCAAGAAAACTTCAGGTACCCCTTGTACAAAGATAGAAAGAACTAAAAAGGTTTATGTCTGACAGAGAAAGATCCTACAGTTGGGTTGAAGGAGCATATGATGATTGAACTGGAGGTGATGACCTGTAAGGATCAATAACGAGGGTCAAATGGAAGCTGGCACATGGTAGAGAAGACAGATATCTGACATTGTTATCTGACATTGTCTCATCCACCACCTCCCATAGACACTTTGATCCTGTAGTTTCCAGAATTACATGCAAGAACTTACCAAAAGTATAAAGGGAGAAACTATAAGACAACACAACCCTTGGTCAAATCAAAAGTAGAAATTAATTCATTTAAACAGAGGGGCCTAGAGGAACAGCTCAGTGTCTTAGAATGCCTGCTTTGACAGTGTATTATCAAAAGTTCAATCCCCTGTGTCACCACATGTGCTAAGCATGATCTAGGCAGCCTTGCTCTTTTAGTCTGGCAAAGCTGTTGTCTGTTATTCTCAGCAAGTAATTTCTGACCACACCTTAGCCAGACATATGAGACCAAAGGGTGTTGGTCCTGAGTAAGTCTCACAACAGAAAAAATGTACAAGCAAGCCCCACAGCCAGCAAGTGAAGCTTCTGGTGAGCTTTTCAGCAACCTCTCAGCAAAATTTGCCAAAAGTGTACAAACACCACAACTAAAGGAACAAGAATGTTGGCCAGAATTGTGGTGATGTGTACAGACACCACAACTTGGTATGAGCTCCTGGGTATATACCACAAATAAAATTTATTAGCAGCATAATCATGCATGTGATCTCCATCATCACAACAAGGACTAGAGGAAAAAGAATGGAGGATGAAATTATTTTCTACAAGAAAAACAAGTAGGAAAAGTGGTTTTCTTGCCCCATAAAGGGTATTGCTTGATATTGCAAAACTTCCATGAACTTTAATGCTAAGGGGAGTATGGAGGTCTGTTCTCTAGCAGAGTGTTCTCTTACCCCTGAGCAACAGTTCTCTGGAAGTTCAACTTAAGAGAAGCTTGAGGTACCTTCTAAGTAAAGTAGGATATTTTTTACAAATATCTTTGACTTGAATCTTAAAGAATAGAAATGTACTTAAGAATAGAAGTTGTTGCGTGAATCCTTGTTGGTTCAAGTATATCCATTTTAGAGCAGGTGCCTTAAGATATTGCTCTCTTCTTTAATCTCCATCCCCACCTTCACATTCTGCAAAAATAAATGCTTCATTTGATGAGAATAGACAGATTTTGAGAGATAAGAAAAAATCAGAAGTGGAGCTTCCATACATCTTCTCATCTTTCCTGGCAACATTTCCACTGGGGAGAAATTCACAAAAGCAGCTGTAATCAGAAGTATTGATTCTAGCACTGAAAACATTTTTCATCAGTTTCTGAAATTATATTGTCAAGCAAGGAAAGTAAATAGGGACAAACTTTCTTGTTGATTGCAGCTATAAAAATGGATGAGGTATTATGGGCCATGAATTTAGAAGAAAAATAACCCACTTCCATCTTCTCAAGAAATCTTATTCCATGTATTTACCACCATTCAGATTTAAAATCTCTGAGACTTTACCAGCAAAACAGGCAAGTATACATGATCTTGTGCAATGATTTCGATTGCTGGTTTTTTTTCTTTGACTTTTAAGGACTTGTTGAAAGGTGTTTGAAATGGCAGATTCCTGGGAGACAAAATATGCATTGAAGCTGTAGCTACTTTCTGAGTTAAGTTTCAGGAGGAAAATGATCAATAAATTAAAATCCCTTTTTCACTCACAGGATATCAAGGAACGCAAAACATTGACAAGCTCCCGCACAACCACAGAAGGCTTGATATTGGAATGATTTGATGTTAGAGAAGTGCAAGGTGATCTTGTGGGAATGCAGGGAGTTTCCTTGAAAGGGTGGCATCTAATCAAAGCCAGAAAGAGTAAAATGGGGATTTATCATCATAGCAAATAGATTGGCTCAAGACCAAGAAGACTCTGAGACTTTGGAACTTTACAAGAATTTAGGACATTGGAGATACTATATGTGATCTACCCCAAATAAAATTTATTTAGGTATAGTTTATATGCTATAAGTTGTGCCACATTAAAGACACAGGTCTGTGAGTTTGGGCAGATGTAAATGCCACCATGATTGAGACACAGAAAAGTGCCATCATCCTTAATTTTCCTCAGGGACCAGTTAAGTATAGGAAACTTGCCTTGCATTTAGCCAATCAAAATTTGATTCCCCCATACTATAGATTATCCCCCAAAGCATGCTAAGAGTGATCCCCGAGCACAGAGTCAGGAGTAAACTTTTGTGCAGCTGCGTATGGCCCCATATATTCCAATAAATAAATAAACCTGATAGAAGATAGAAGAACTCAGATATGAAACTCCCAAAAGAATGTGACAGTACAAAACAAAAACGTTAAGAATTATAAACTTTTTTTTAATGAAATTAAAGAGTAGACTGATTGAGAAGGGAAATTTTGAGGGGTTAAGGTTCTTTTTGTTGTTGCTACTGTTGTTCTTTTTTTATTGAATCACCATGAGATACAGTTATAAGGTTGTTCATGATTGGATTTCAGTCATATAATATTCCAATACCACCCCATCGCAGCCTAGTTTGCGGGCGCCTCGGACAATAGCGCCTAGGTGCTTGACGGGGCTAGGCAGGGGGACCCAGTGCGGCCCCAGGACTGGCCATATGGGCAGCTCGGCACAGCTGCGGCGAGTGGAGAAAGTGAGGTTGGGGGAGCGGTCCACCGTTCCTGGTGATACCAGCGGGGCCTCAGACCTGGCCTGCAGACACGATTACGGACACCTGGCAGTCATCTTTCTTTACCATCTTTACCGCTGCCATGTTCGCTGAGCTCATCAAGGATCGCCAATGGGACTACCGGGACACAGGCCTTGTGTCCTCTGGCTACATGGAGCGGCTGAAGGGTATGATCTGCTTGTCAGGGCGGAGAGCGATATCACACGCAGCGATGCTCAGGGGTTACTCCTGGCTCTGCACTCAGGAATTACTCCTGGCAGTGCTTAGCCCAGCAAGCTACTAAGAGTATACTGCCCGCATGGCAAAGCCTGGCAAGCTGTCCCATGCATATTCATATGCCAAAACCAGTAATAAAAAATGTTCATCTTCCTAATCCTGAAAGAGCCCTTAATACAGCAGCACTAAGAAGGACGAACAAGGAGAGCCTGATAAAATTTCAGGACCATGCTAAGCAGCCAAAACGAAGGACTAAGATGACAGTCTGTACTTTCAATGCACGTACACTGGCAATGGAAGCATATATCAAGGACCTGATGGTGCAAGCGCAAAAGATCAAGTATGACATCATTGGTTTGACTGAGATGAGGAGGCGTCAATCACATCACTCTGTTTTTGACACCAGAGAATAACTGTTCCTCGGAACATGTGATGAAAGAGGCGTAGGTGGGGTCGGTGTCCTTGTCAACACAAACATGGCCTCGAACGTTGATTCATTTGAATGCCTAACAAACTGAATAGGACAATTACACTTGAAGAGATGTGGCTCACTGCCAGCAGTTTCTATCTTCGTTGCCTAACCACCAACATCCACATACAAGGGAGAAGAAACTGAGAAATTCTACATGACTGGAGGAGTCCTATAAAAAATCACACCAACTACAAGATCATAGTTGGTGATTTTAATGCCAAGATAGGACCATAAGATCGGCCGAAGAACTCCACATTGGGAAACATGGCCTAGAATGGAACGAACAGGGTGAGAGACTATCTGAGTTCATCATGTCAACCAAGACCATTCGTGGGAACTCACAGTTCCAGAAGGCCAAATCGAAATTCCCACCATGGGAATCCCCTGATGGACAGTTCCACAATGAAATTGACCACATCATCTTCAATCAAAGGTTTTGCCTGACCGATGTTGCTGTCATCCCAAAATTCCAAACAGGATCAGACCACCATCTCCTTTTGTGCAAAATTATTCTTCTGCAATGAGGAGAAAAGGCTGCAAAGTTTAAGAAGAGAACTCCCAGAACGACCACCAACTGGGAACTCTTTTGCACCACTGTGGCAATTTGGGAAGATACCATCATTGATGACATCGATGAAGAATACAACCGACTGGTTCAGCACCTCCATGATTGTGCGAAGAATGGTAAGAGAGAAAAAAAACCACAAAAAGGACACCTGTTGTCAAAAACTCTGAAGCTCATTCACCAACGTGGCAAAGCACGAACCTCAGGTGACCAAATGCTAACATCCAAGCTTGCAAAGCAGTTCAGAGAAGCAATAAAAGAAGACCTCAAAGACAGAACAGAAATACTGGAAGATGCAGCAGAAGTCGGAAAAAGCATTCAAAATGCCTGCCTGTCCTTCGCCAACTATAAGACCAAGATGACTGCCCTCCAACGTCCTGATGGATCTATCACAACTTCTAGAAAGGCAATGGAGAAGATTATCCATGACTTCTACTCAGATCTCTTTGATAGCCACGTCTACCTGCCCGCATGGCAAATTCCGCAGGATGGATATGTCGTTCCCAACGTTCCCCTTCTGAAATCTGACATGCCATTTCACCAGTAAAGAAGGGAAAAGCACCAGGCCCAGAAAAAGTCAGACCTGAACACCTGAAGAATCTGCCTTCAGTACTCGTCCAATACACTGGCTCGGCTCTTCACACACTACCTGTCCGAATGTAAGGTGCCCTCCCATTGGAAAACCAGCAAGACAGTTCTACTGTTCAAGAAGGGAGACATCCATGACATTGGCAACTATTGCCCCATCTGCATGTTGTCTGTCATCTACAAGCTGTTCACTCGAGTCATCCTGAACAGGATTGGCAGAACATTAGATAAAGGGGCAACCATGCGAGCAAGCTGGCATATGAAAAGGATTCAACACAATCGACCATATCCACATGGTAACCAAGCTCATTGAAGTGTGTAGGGAGTTCATATGCCACTCTGTCTCATGTTAATTTATTTAAAGAAAGCCTTTGATTCTGTGGAGACTGAAACATTCATCAAAGTCCTAGCCAAACAGGGCTTTCAAACCCAATACATCAAGATCCTTCCTGAGCTGTATTACGGATTCACCACCAGGATCTCACCATTCTACAAGGAAGTGATCATCGATGTCAAAAGAGGGGTTTGGCAGGGGTGATACCATTTCACAAAAACTCTTCAGCGCCACCCTCGAGAACATCATGCGACAATTAGAATGGGAAGGAATGGGAGTGAAGATAGATGGCTGGCAACTAAACCACCTCCGCTTCACTGATGACATCGTTCTAATAACACCAAACATTAGCCAAGTGGCACAAATGCTGGCTGACTGGGAAAGATAGGTCTACAGCTGAATCTCAGCAAAACTATGTTCATGAAAAATAAACTAGTTCCAGAGGCCCCATTCACTCTCAATGGAACAAACATCTCTGAATGCAGCAGTTACGTGTACCTAGGTCGAGAAGTCAACATGATGAACGACCTAAAACCTGAGCTGTGCAGGAGGAAGAGAGCTTAATGGAATGCCTTCAAAAGCATCGGAGATGTAGCTAAAAAGACAAAGAACCTCTGGCTCCGGGCACATCTGTTCAACTCCACCGTTCTCCTTGCATTAACATATGCCTCAGAGACCTGGGCCCTACGAAATCAGGATGAGAATGCTATTCGGGTCCCCAAAGAGGAATCGAAAGAGCTATGCTTGGAATATCACGCCTCACTCAAGCGAGAGAAGGGAATCCGGAGCTCCGACCTCTGTCACTGTTTCAGAGTCACGGACGCTGTCTCGTTTGCCAAGGCATCGAAAATCAGAAGGGCTGGACATGTAATGCGATTTGGAGATGACCACTGGACTAGAGCCATACCGACTGGATACCATGGGATATCAAAAGATCACATGGCCACCCACCTACAAGATTGTCAGACTTCTTCGTCAAGACCCTGAACGAATGGTTTGAGGCTCTTTGCATTCCTGAAGCAACCAGATGCCATTGGGCTACACTGGCACGTGAAGGGTCAAATGGAATTATTGCTGGTGCACCCTCAAGCAAATAGACGAATAACGGATATCAAGTGATCAAGTCAAGTGACCACCCCAACACTGGTATACATTTTCCACCACCAATATCTCCAGTTTCCCTTCCACCATACTATTCAATTCAATGGCGGGGGGGCATGAAAACTTTTTGAAGTTATTCAATGTTATTACTTTGACTATACTGTCCAAATTTCATATTGGAAAAATAAATAAAAATATTACTTGCTTCTTCATTTGTTTCTTTGTGGGTCCAGTGCTTTGGGACCATTCTTGTTAGTGATCAGGGAACCATTCTCCTTAGTGATCAGTGGTACTGGGGATGAAACCAGGATTGAATGCATGTAAGGCAATTCTCTTAACTCCTACACTATCTTTCCATCAATGACAAAGAACACCACTTAAGATCAGCTTTATATATAAATATGAACACAAAAATTATGGAGTCAAACATTGATAAGTTAAGTACATCATCATAGTAAAAGAAAAATAAACAGTAACTAAAAAGTATTTATGTCAACAAAGATTGTTCAGTTTCATAATCAGTACAAAATTTTTTTTGCAGATAGGATGACATTATATGGAATATGTAAGTCACAATCCTGATGGAACTTTTTTGTTTTGTTTTTTTTTGTGGAGGGTACTATACCATAAAGTCTCAAGAATTACTCCTGTCTCATTGCTAAGCAGTCATTCCCACCAATACTTGAGGGAGCATATGGGGCTAGGCATCAAACCAACACCTCCATGCATAACATGAACTCCAGACCTTTGAGGCCTCTCTCCCTGGCTCCCCAACAGAATTTTTTGTAGATATAAACTGTTTTTAAAAGATAGAGAGAATTTTTTTTCATATGCCTTTTTGGTCATTCAAATTTCTTTGAGGAAGAAAACGGGGGTAGAGAGAGAGAAAAAGGGATAGAGAGTAAGGTAAGTGCCTGCCATAGAGACAGGGTAGGGAATCTGGGGATGTTGGTGGTGGGAAATATGCACTGGTGGATGAAGGGATAGGTGCTGGAAGACTGTATGACTGAAACCTAATCATGGACAGTTTTATAATTGTACATCTCATAGTGATATAATAAAATAAAATAAATTTAAAAAAATAAAATAAAACATAGAGAGGAAGGAAAAGTAAATTAGAACAACCAAAGCATTTTGAACAATAAAAGCATTTAAAAATAGTAAAGTTAATCACACAATATGATTTCAAGACTTGCTTTTAAACAAAATTATGGTAATCAAAAAGAGTAGAACAAAATGAGAATCCCAAAAATAGAACCACACATACATGATGAAATAAATTATTTTTAAACAATACTTAGAGGGAAAAAATTTAATTTGAAATAATAATTGTCATTTTTGAAAGAATGATAATCTCATCCATATACAAGAAGATAAATCTTGACTTAAACCACAGAGTATAAAAATTAATGCAATGGATCAAAATTATAAGTGCAAATAAAACTATCAATGTTTTAGAATAAGCTGAAGAAAGAAAAACTTTATGACATAGCCACAAGTGTACTAAAATACTAATACTATAAGGACTGGAGATACAATGTGTAAATAAAGTGTTCACTTCTTGGAGCTGGTCCAGATTCACTCACTGGCACAAAATACAGTACCCCTATTCCTTCCACTAGTGATCCCCGAGTGTAGGAGCCAGGAGCAAGCCCTGAGCACCACCAGGTGTTGCCCCCAACACAATAGCAACAACAAAAATGTAATGAGAATACAGGTGTATGGTTCAAGATGGTGGAATAGGCACCAAACCTATGTGGGGATGTCAACTGCCTCCCTCTCCCTGCTGCTGCCCTCCAATCACCTGCCACCCCCAATCTCAG
Source organism: Cryptotis parvus (assembly GCA_021461705.1). Classification (NCBI taxonomy): domain Eukaryota; kingdom Metazoa; phylum Chordata; class Mammalia; order Eulipotyphla; family Soricidae; genus Cryptotis; species Cryptotis parvus. The sequence goes on along the minus strand of JAJIBD010024732.1, from coordinate 9,797 downwards.
GTGTATGATCATCCCCTGTGCTGGCAGACCCCCCCAAAAATCCCAGCCCAGAGCCTGGGGAATGTCACAAAGGGGGCCAAGAGCCTGGAGCATGCAAAACATACACACTGGAGGCCTGCTGCCTCCCTCCCCCCCCTGCTGCTGCCCTCTAATCACCCTGCCACCCCAATCTCATGTCTCACATCCCAAAATTCAAAACCGTGTGGTGAAATATCATCTGTGCAAATTAGTTGGTGTATAGTGTTACAAGGGTTTCAGTGAATATAGGACCCAACATGTCTTTCCTTACACAAAACTCTGGAAACAGCCTAGGCACCCCTAACTGAACAATCTAGCCACACAGGTTCAAACAGTTTTCAACCTGCAACAGGTTATAATGGTAAAGCAACACAGAAATCCAAGCTCAGTGAGTGAAACTGCTAGCCCAGTTGAGCCAAGCAATGATGATGAGCTATATAAGCATTCAGATAAGAAATTTGGGAAAGAACTGTTAAGGATGCATAAGGAGCTCAAAAAAGCAATGGAATAAAAAAAGTTAATACAATATAAGAGGATATGAGAGCACAAATGAGGAAAATACAAGCAAAAAATATAAGCAGATATGACAAATATTAAATATAAGCAGGTATGACAGATATTAAAATTGTGATAAGTGAAATTAAAAAGTCACTGGAAGGCCTCTAGAGCAGAGTAACAACTGTTGAAGAAAGAATTAGTGAGCTCCAAGACAGTGTACAGAGACTCTCTAGACAACAGCAGAAGATGTAAAATATACTCCCAATAAATGAAAAGACTAGAGATAATCGGTAAGAAGTTAAAAGGAATAACATAAGGATCACTATGTTTTACTGGATCACTATGGGTGCTGGAACACTATATGACAGGACCCAATTATGAACATCCTTGTAATTTCATAGCTCACTGTGGTATAATAAAATTTATTAACTTTAAAACATTTACTATACCACCACTAGGTATACAATTACAAGATGTTTATGTTTGAATTTTGGTTCTACAGTGTTCCAACACCCATCCCTCCATCCCCTGCCCATCTCCCATCACCAATGTCCCCACCTCCCACCTTTCCCCAGCCTGCCTTCATGGCAAGTTATTTATGACCTTTCTCTCCTTCTTGCTTCCCTTTCTTACACATTGTAGATTGTAATATATTCTAGAACATGAGTGGTTCCACTAGTTTGATGTACCGGTTCTGGACCATAAAAATGGTGGCTGCTATGGTCAGCGAGTCTCATCCGGCTGCTTTTGAGGCCCTACAGAGGTGATGGGCCCACTCCTAACACCCATCTTGCCTTCTGGGAGTGGTGAGTTGAACTAGGGGAAAGCCTAATGGCAGCTCTCTCCCATGCATCATCTCTGCATCATGGCCAAGAACCCTAAGGCAGTTCATTGGGGTCACCAGGCCTCTGGGATGGGTCAGAGAGAGCAAAAGGGGACCCCGGCCCATCTCCAGGAACACGCCGGTGACTTCTACGTCCGAGAACCACCTGCCTGGGCTCGGAGCTCAACTGCTCTGAGCTGGTCTTGAGATCAGCATCTCTATTGCTTGGGTTCAGATGAGCTGTGGGGTTCGGACCCGGAATATGGCAGCTATTATGATGAGCAAGTCTCATCCAGCTGCTTCTGAGGTCCTACAGAGGTGATGAGCCAAAACCCAAAACCCATTTTGCCTCCTGGGAGCCTCACGGTCAGCTGAGCTAGGAGAGAGCCGGATGGCAGCTCTCCCCCTGTGCTTCTGAATCTCTTCATCATGGCTGGGAGCCCTGAAGCAGTTCGTTGGCGGGGCCTCTGGGCCTCTGGATGGGTCAGAGAGTGTAAGGGATACCCCCATCTCCATCTCCAGGAATGCCAGGTGACTTCTGCCTCAGAGAGCCATCTACCTGGCCTCAAACTCAGCAGCTGTAAGCTGGCTATGAGGGTCAGCATCTCTCTTGCATGGGTTCTGATGAGCTGTGGGGCCAGACCGTGGTAATTGCAGCTATTATGGTGAGCAAGTCTCATCCAGCTGCTTCCAAGGCCCTACACGAAGTGATGGGTACACTCCCAATACCCATCTTGCCTCCTGGGAGCCTCATGGTCAGCTGAGGTAGGGCAGCTCTCCCCCATGAGTCTGAGTCGCTCGTCTTTCTCTCTATCTCTATTTCTGTCTCTGTGTTTCTCTCTCTTCTCCTACACCTTGTGACTTGCCTATGGTTTATGATGCAGTTATCTATGTGTATATTCAGTAGTGAGTTCTACTGTGATATTATAGTCCCTCATTCCCCATCAACCTCCCGTTTGTTACAACTACAATGATCATTATAGTGTACAAATGTGAAAGATCCTGGGTAGGATCTGTTCCTAGCCGACTTTGTTATCTAAGCCTCTTGCATGGCTGCGCACTGTCACAGCTGTGCATCTTGTCTGCCCCTTGCCCAGTTCATCTATTGCAGAGGCTGCGAGCCCATAGCCATGCCCAATGACATGGAGAGGGGAGGAGCCCAAATCCCTCCTCCCAATTCCGGCCAGCGTGGCTTCCCCCCACATGATTGCTTTACCCTGGGAGCTATATTGGTTTCAGTTGGGGACTAGCTAATTCCTCAGAGACTCCATGGGCTGATCCACGTAGGCTGGGCAACACAGCTGTGCGTGTGGTCTGTCCCTTTTCCAGTTCATCTCTATTGTTACTGTTTTGGGCATATCTATTACACCAGTCTCTGTCATGGCTCTGAGTTCATTCCAGGGGGCCCAGTCTTTTCCTATGTCAGACAATACACCATCCAGGGCCCACAGGGCAGAGCCCTGGGAGTGTAGATAAGCCTATCTACTCTCTGCCACTTGCCAAGGCAGCTGGACACCGCAGCCACACCTGCAACACCTTGAGGGGCAGGTGGACCAATACAATTTTTAAAATATTTTAAAAATGGATGGCATTAGTACCCTCGACAATTGTTAGCACACTGTTCCATTTTTCTGTCTTACCTAGCCTCCTGACTCCCACACGTTTGTGATAATTTCCACCTTTGACAAGACCTCCTGATATATGTTTCACTTGACCTTGGATATTGGTGTCATATGTACATATATATTTATGTTATGCATAGAGGCAAAAGGATACACATGACAACCCTTTAATGTATGTTCTGTAATCCATAGTCTGGAGGGGAGTGAAAAGAGAAAGAGAGAGAAAGGGAAAGAAATAAAGTACCTGCAATGGAGGAGGGCTGGGGGAGAGGGAGGAAACCGGGAAGTTGGTGGTGGTATATGGGCACTGGTGGAGCGATGGGTGCTGGAACACTGTATGACCAAAACCCAAATATGAACTTTTTAATTGTATATCTTTGTAATTGTAAAAATAAAAAATTTAAAAAAATAAAAAATAATAAAAATAAAAAATAAGTGATCAAGTAAAAAAAATGGATGGCAGAGATAAAACTCGACTTGGCCACATGCTAGACAAATGCCCTACCCACTGTGATATCACTCTAGCCCTGTTGATATATTTGAGGATGGGTGTCCAACTTGGACAACCAACTTGGAAATCAGTGTGGAGCTGTGTTGGATAGTCTTCCCAGGATCTTTCACACTTATACACTGTATATAGTTCTAAGCAGTTTCTAGCCATGGCTTGTCATTCCAGTGAGTCTCACAAGAAGCCAGAGGAACCCCTACATCATTTGGTCAGTCATTCTTGACATCTGGCCTCTGCAGCTCTTCAGAGCTCCACCCAAGAGAAAAGCTGATCTCTCCCCATTGAGCTTCATCAGTATATGCTCTAGATGAGAACCTACTACTGAGAGTATACCACCTACATGTCAGAGTCCATGTTTTATTTCATATGCCAAAAACTTGTAACAATTATGGACCTCATTCCCGTGACCTGAAAGAATGTTTGAGGATTTTCATGTTCTTGGAGCAAGCAGATGCCCTTGGACTACATTTGCTTTTGACAGGAGATATGGAGATGTTACTGGTGCCCACCCGAGCAAATTGATGAACAGGAAGACAAGTGATACAAGTGAACATAAGGATCATTGTGGTCCCAGAGGGGCAAGACGATATTCCAGATGAAGAAGCAACTGTCAAAACCATCATTGCTGAAAACTTCCCAGAATTGAAGAGTGCTTGCTCCCACATTCAGAAGGCCCAAAGGGTACCGGCTAAAAGAAATCCCAATAAGAGTACTTCAAGACACATCCTAATTAAAATGACAAAAACCATAGATAGAGATAAAATACTGAAAGCATCAAGATCAAAGAAGGAAATTGCATACAAAGTAGCATCCCTAAGATTCACAGCAGCCTTTTCAGATGAAGCACTCTGAGTCTGAAGACAATAGTGGGATACTGTGAAAAGACTCAATGAAATGAAGGCCTCACCAAGAATACTTTACCCAGCTAGACTCACATTCAGATTTAAAGGGAAGATACATCACTTCATGGATAATCAACAGCTAAAAAACTTCATAACTCAAATCAACTTTAAAAGAAGGACTGAGAGGTCTACTGTAAGATAACACAAACCTCAAAAAGCACAACAAGTTTAAACAGAAAGATGGCAAAAAATCCCATAACAATAATCTCTATCGATGTTAATGGTTTTACAGCACCAATTAAGAGAAACAGAGTGGCAAAGTGGATTTAAAAAGAATCCAGCATTCTGCTGCCTACAAGAAATGCATCTTAATAATCAGAGCAAGCAGAGACTCACAGTCACAGGCTGGAAAACAATTCTCCATGCAAACAACTCCTCCAAAAAGGCTGGTATGACCATACTAGTATCTGACAACATATACTTAAGTCTGAATAAGATGAGAAGGGACAGTTGATGTCACTTCTTAATAAACAAGGGATATATATATAGGGAAGAAATTACACTCCTAAACATAAACACACTGAACGAGGAGCCAGAAAAATACTTACAATAGCTGCAAATAGACTTCAAAGAAGACAGTGACAGTAACACAATTGTATTTGGAGACTTCAACACTGCTCTATCAACTCTTGATAGATTGCCAAGACTGAAACTCACCAAGGAAATACTTGCCCTGAATGAAGAAATCAAAAGAAAGATGACTAGTAGATATTTATAGTGCTTTTCATCCCTCGAAAGCTGAATACAAATTTTCCCCAGTGCACATAGAACATTCTTCAAGATAGATCACTTGCTGAGCCACAAAACATACCTCCATAAAATCAAGAAGATAGAAATTGCATTAACTGTTGTTTCAGACCAAGATGCACTGAATTAGAAGTTACTCACACACAGAAATGGGAGAGTCATACCAAAGACCTGGAAGCTAAACAGCTCATTGCTGAACAACCAGTGGGTCATAAGAGAAATCAAAGAGGAATTCTAAAAATTCCTGGCAACAAATGAGACTGAAAACACAAGCTATCAGAACTTGTGAGACACAGTGAAAGCAGTAGTAAGAGGAAAACTCACAGTTCTGCAAGAATTAATCAAGAAAAGAAGAAAAGGCCATCATAAACAGTCTGACTTCTCAGCTTCAGATCTTAGAAAGTGACCAACAAAAGAGCCCAACCAAGCAGGGAGAAAGAAATAATAAAACTTAGGAGCAGAAATCAATGAGATGGAATCCCAAAAGACCATCTTTTGGGATGGTTCATTGAAAGATCAATGAACCAAGAGCTGCTTCTTTGAAAAAATAAATAAGATTGACTAACCACTTGCAAGGATCATAAAGGGAAATACAGAAAACAAAAATAGAATCAGAAATAAAAGGGGGATATCACAGAAACCACAGAAATTCAAAAGAACATCAAAGATTACTTTGAGAGTCTACATGCCAAAAAACAAGAGAATCTAGAAAAAATGGACAAATTACTGAATTCCTACAGTCTCCCAAGGCTGATCAAGAAGATTTGGAATACCTGAACAAATTATCACCATCAAGGAAATTGAATCAGTAATAAAAAGTCTACCCAAACACAAAAAGCTCAGGTCTAGAAAGATTCACCAGTGAATTCTTCCAAAACTCTAAAGAGAACCTACTGCCAGTCTTTTTCAAGCTCTAAGGAAATTAAAGAAGCAGATACACTCCTAAATAGCTTCTATGAAGTACATATACCCTGATACCCAAATCAGATGGAGATGACACAAAAAGGAAAAGTAGAGACCAATCTCTCTAATGAACAGAGATGCTAAGATCTTCAACAAAATACTAGCAAATAGAATCCAAAGACACAAAAAGATTATACACCATGATCAAGTAGGATTCATCCCAGGAATGCAAGGATGGTTCAACATCTTCAAGTCAATCAACACAATACATCACATCAATAAGAGGAAAAATAAAAACCATATGATCATAGATGCAGAGAAAGCATTTGACAAGATCCAATACCGATTCATGATAAAAACTCCATAAAATGGGACATTTTTAAATATAGTTTATTATACAACCATGAGATAAACAATTACAAATATATGTTCATGTCTGGGTTTTGGCCATACACTGTTCCAGTACCCATCCTTTCACCAGTGCCCCATTTCCCACCACCAATGTCCCCCGATTCCCTACCCTCTCCACCTAGCCTGCCTCTATGACAGGTTCTTCATCTCTTTTCTCTCTTTTTCTCTCTCTCTCTCTTTAACTCTTCCTTCTCTTCCATATTGTGGATAGTAATACATATACACGTACAGATTGTAATACATATACACATACAGAGACTCTCAGACATGGGGCAGAGCTGCTACTTGCTCTCCCTGTGCCCAGTCGCTAATGAGGCGCCCGGGAGGCATGGTGGGTTCTAGCCCTGGACTGCCACCCCAGCAGAGTCTCACAAAAAACCAGACAACCCCTACTCCATGGGGGCCGCCATTTTAACATCTGGACTTCCCTCTCGTCACAACTCCACCCAGCAGACCAGTTTATCACAGCCCAGATCATCCACACCCACCCTGCAGCAGTTTTTTTTTCAATCCGGCCCAGGTGTGCTGAACCAGAGACTCTCAGACATGGGGCAGAGCTGCTACTTGCTTTCCCTGTGCCCAGCCGTTCATGAGGCACCCGGGGAGGCATGGCGGGGTTCTAGCCCTGGACTGCCACTCAGCAGAGCCTCACAACAAGCCAGACGACCCCCTATTCCATGGGGGGCCACCGTTTCCACATCTGGACTCCTCTCTCGTCACAACTCCACCCAGCAGACCAGACTATCACAGCCCAGCTCGCGTGGCCGCTAGCGGCGGCGGTTCATCAATAAATGCTTTATTTAGAGGTGACTACAAGAGTATGCCACCCACACGGCAAGCCTGGCAAGCTGCTCGTGTAGTATTTAATATGCCAAATACCAGCAACATTTATATTAGGTCATTCCCATGACCTAATATAATGGTTTGAGGCTCTTTATGTTCCTGGAGCAAGCGGATGCCTTTGGGTTCTACTAGCATGAGACAGGACATATGGAGATATATTACTGGTGCCCGCCCTAGCAAATAGATGATGAACGGGAAGATAGTGATAGTGAATACATATACTCCTAGAAGTTATCATGTGTATCTTTTGCCTGCATTCAATGCTAAATTCTTTCTATGTGGTAATAGCACTTTTGACAATTATTGGCACACTGTTCCCTTTTATCTGTCTTACCAAACCTCTGCTCCCACACTTTTGTAGTAATTTCTACCTTTGACAGACCTCCTGATGCACTTTTCACCTGAACTTGGATGTTGGTATCATAATATGTATATATGTACATATATGTATATATATGTATATATATGTATATATGTATATATATGTGATGCAAATAAATGCAGTTATTCTATATCTGTCTCTCTTCTTCTGGCTAATTTCACTCAACATGATCCTCTCCTTGTCCATTCATTTATAGGAAAAATTTCATAACTTCATTTTTCCTAACAGCTGCATAGTGTTCCATTATGTAGATGTTCCAAAGTTTCTTTATCCAGTCATCATCTCTCGGGCACTCTAATTAATTCCAGATTCTAGCTATTGTGAATCATGCTGCTATGAACATAAAAGTAGGGATGGTGTTTCGGCTGCGTGTTTTTGGCTTCCCAGGGTATATGCCCAGTAGTGGTATGGCTGGGTCAATTAGGAGTTCAAGTTCTAGTTTTTTGGAGGAATGTTCATATAGTTTTCCCCCAAGGCTGTACCAGTCGACATTCCCACCAACAATGAATGAGAGTTCACTTTTCCCGCATCCACGCCAGCACTTTCTGTTCTTGCGCTTTTGGATATGTGCCAGTCTCTGTGGTGTGAAATGATATCTCATTGTTGTTTTGATTTGAATCTCTCTGATGACTAATGATATTGAGCATATTTTCATATGTCATTTGAGCATTTGAACTTCTTCCTTGTCATAGTTTCTGTTCATTTCTTCTCCCCATTTTTGATGGGGTTGACTGTTTTCTTCTTGTACAGTTCTACCAGTGCCTGATATATCCTAGATATTAACCCTTTATCAGATGGGTATTAGGTGAATATTCTTTCCCATTCTGTGGACTGTCTTTGTATCTTGGTCATTGATTCTTTTGAGATGCAGAAGCTTTTTAGCTTCATGTAGTCCAATATGTTTATCTTTTCTTCTAGTTGTTTTGTTAGTGGTGTTTCTTCTTTGAAGATGTCTTAGCTTCAATGTCGTAGAGGGTTTTTCCTATATTTTCTTCAATTTGCTTTATGGATTCAGGTCTCATATCGATATCTTTGATCCATTTTGATCTGATTTTTGTGCATGCTCTTAGACAGAGGTCCAAGTTCATTTTTACATGTCGCTACCCAGTTTTCCCAGCACCACTTGTTGAAAAGGCTTTCCTTGCTCCATTTGTTGCTTTTGCTCCTTTATAAAAGATTAATCGTTCATGTATTTGAGGCTAGTTGTTTAGGATACTCTATTCCATAGGTCTAAAGGTCTGTTTTTATTCCAATACCATGCTGTTTTAATTGCCACTGCTTTGTAGTAGAGTTTGAAGTTGGGAAAGGTGATGCCTCCCATCTTCTTTTCCCCAAGGATTGCTTTAGCTATCCGTGGGGGGTTTACTATTCCACAAAAAATTTCAGAAGTGTTTGGTTAATTTCTTTGAAGAATGTCATGGGTATCCTTACAGGGATGGCATTGAATCTGCATAAAGCTCTAGGGAGTATTACCATTTTGACAAAGTTGATTCTACTGATCCATGAGAAGGGAATGTGTTTCCACTTACTTGTGTCCTCTTTTTATTTCTAGAAGTAATGTTTTATAGTTCTCTTTGTAGAGTTCCTTTATGTTCTTTGTCAAACTGATTCCTAGGTATTTAATTTTCTGTGGCACAACTGTGAATGGGATAGTTTTTCTTAACTCTTTCCCTCTCTTTTTGTTATTTTATATAGGAAAGCCACCGACTTTTAGGTATTGATTTTGTACCCTGCTACTCTACTATAAGTGTCTATTGTTTCTAGGAGTTTTTGAGAGAGGTTAGGGTTCTCTAGGTATATCATGTCATCTGCGAATAGTGATAGCTTGACTTCTTCCTTGCCTATCTGGAAGCTCTTAATGTTCTTTACTTCTCTGTATGGCAAGTATTTCCAGTACTATATTGAATAAAAAGAGGTGAGAGGAAAAAATTGTCTTGTCCCTAATCTTAGGGGGAAGGCTTGTGCAATTTTTCGACATTGAGAATGATACTCGCTGTGGGCTGTTGGTAAATGGCTGGTTCCTTCAGTTCCAGTTTTGGGAGGGTTTTAATCATAAACGGGTGCTGGGTCTTGTCAAATGCTTTCTCTGCATCTATTGATATGATCATATGGTTTTTATTTTTTTCCTTATTGATATGAT
>JAJIBD010024731.1:0-119914 GCA_021461705.1 Cryptotis parvus | reverse complement strand
AAGAAATTGAAGCTGTTTTACCACTCAGTGAAATCCTTCAGAGAGCTTTAGCAGATTTTTCAGGAGAAATATCTTATCATTACCCAGCTGGAAAAACCTGGGAATTTCTGAAAAGGACACCTTTTATAATTTCCACCATTGTCCGCTCCTCTCCCATTCCTGATGCTCCAGTGTATTATATTGATGGCTCCTCATCAGGAAGGGGTGGAATTACAGGTCCTTCGTTGACCACTACTGTGCATACAAATTATAAATCTGCCCAACAAGTGGAACTCGCCACCCTGATACATTTACTATCCCATGTATCTGGCCCATGTAATGTGGTGAGTGATTCTGCATATGTAGTTGGTTTATTTCCTGGAATTGTCACTGCTTCTTTAAATGCCCATAATCCTATAATTCAGGAGCTGCTCCATAAACTACAGGATCTCCTCCGAAATAGAACATTCCCTATATACATCTCCCACATCCGTTCTCACAGCCGACTCCCGGGCCAATGGTTCGAGGAAACGAAGCAGCAGATCTCTTGGCAGCACCAGTATTTAAATCAGCTGAGGAAGAGCACCAGACTCTACATACAAATGCCCGCCGCCTTCATGTACACCATGGCATCCCATGGAGACAAGCTAGACAAATTGTCTGCAACTGTCCTGTCTGTGCTCCTTTACATTGTACATCTCATGTAGCAGGAGCAAATCCTCGAGGTTTACAGACAAACCAATTGTGGCAGATGGATATAACTCATACTAACTTATTTCCCAACAAACCTTTCCTTCATGTGGTCATCGATACATATTCCCGGTTCATATGGGCTGTTCCTATGACGTCTGAAAGAGCTAAATCTGTTTGTTCATTTTTACTCCAGTGCTTCTCCGTCATGGGTATTCCCCCATACCATAAAAACAGATAATGGTCCTGCTTACACCAGCAAAACCTTCAAATCCTTTTTGCGAGGAATGGCAGATCAAACATATTACAGGAATTCCATATAATCCACAAGGACAAGGAATAGTTGAACGTGCCCACAGAACGCTTAAAACTCAGCTATTAAAGCAACGAAAAACAAGCATGCCTCCAATGGATTCTTTATCTTTAACATTATTCACCTTAAACTTCTTAAATATACCTCAAGGAGATCCCTATACCGTGGCTGAACGTCACTTTCAAGAAGATATGCAAACTCAAAAAACAGTCAATTCACCTATCTGGGTGAAAATTGATGATAAATGGATTGCAGGTCACCTCCTCATTTGGGGAAGAGGCTATGCTTTCATTTCTACAGACGATAACGCTGCCAAGAAACTCTGGGTCCCTCTGACCTTGTTAAGACTAGGATTCTCCAAGAATCAGAAAACAACTAATTCTTTCAATATAAAGTCTTAAATTTTAAATTGCAAGTTGCTGTTTAAACTTCCTGGATTGGTTCCTTTTAATAATGATCTTGTTTTGCAGTCTGTGATCATGGTTCATGTCTAATATCTTGCCTTACAGCCTAAATATTTTCTTTCTTACAAAAAAAAAGGGTGGAAAATGGGTGGACTCTGATCACAGTGCTCATTACAAAAAATGTTTGCTAAATCAATGAAAAATTGTTTTTCTAATGATTCTGTTCACAGGATGAGATATTCGAATCCAGTAAACCTGCGCTACAGTGCTCAATACTCCGAGACTCCTAAAACAGTGCTCGCTAAAAAATTTAATAATTTGCAAAACTAATTTTTCCCAATGCTCTATTCACAGGAAAAGACACTTTCTCACCATCATTTGCCGGCTTTATACTTATGAAGCGCTTGACTCGTTACCATTTATCACCCTAAATGGGTCACAAATACAGCTGTAAGATATTGATCGATCAAATGTATGGTGTGTGTGTATGCTGTGGTGGCCACCATTATGTTTGTGATTAATGTTGTGTCTATGTTATGTCTCAACTACTACCTTCTCAATTTCTGACCACTACAAACCTCTATTACATTCATCAACTCCACTGCTGATCCACTAGATTTATCAATTTTAAAATCATCAATTCTCATACTTATTTCCCTGCTCCACCCATGTTGGAGCTTCTTTATATTCTTCTCTCCATCCCAAACTTGGATCCCTACAAAGCCTTAAAATCCCTACTTGTGATTAACCTCGAAAAGTGTTTTTGTCTCGCCTAAGCTACAGGTACAGTTACCGGTGCCAATGTTCCTTGCTGAAGAAGCCCTGCAAGACGCCCACACCGATGTTCCAGACACCTGCTCCAGCGCTCAAGACTCCTGTTCCAGAGTTCAAGATATCACACAGATGTTCCGGACACCTGTTCCAGCACTCAAGACTCCTGTTCCAGAATTCGAGATACTTGTTCCAGTGTTCCTGAGACCCAATCCAGTGTTCCTGACAATTCAACGAGTTCCTGATCGCTGCTCTCCAAAGACTCATACTCATATGATCACCGCTATTGCTGTTCCAGAAGTAGCCCCACAGACTTTGTTCCAGACACCCGACTTTACATAAAATATAGCAAATTGACTCTCACAAATTATGGACAGTGCAAACTATAGTCCGTTATAATCAGACAGCTAAAAACACTTTATCTTGAACTTTGCTTTGGGTCCAAAAAACAAGTTAGGATCCTAAAGTAACATGTATTATCATTTTGCAATTGGAATTGTTTTTCTTATCTTAATTTTCTGTACATTACTAAATATTTCTTACCTTTTCAATTTTTATTAGTAAACTAATCAGGGGAGTTGTTGCAGGACTCCTAAGGGCGGCTGCATCTGCTCTGGATTGCCTCCCGCAGATCACTCCATAGATAAGGGGGTAGTCTAAATGTGGCAGTTTATCCGACCATGTATGCTGTACTAGCTGGTATAAATATTCTCCCATGCTATCACAATCATCGTGGGACTAGCTAAATCTTACCAGCATATTAGCCTGGCCACGTAAGGACACCTAAGTAATTAGACCAGAGAGAAATGCTGTTTGCTTCCAAACAAACAAGCATGGCTCCCTGATAAAATATAAAACTACAATGAAGTAGAGGAGACTTGTGAAGGCTTGGAGAAATATTTAACTGGCATTGGTGTTGATCTTTGGTACAGTGACATGCCATCTCAGAAACCCCTTCTCTACATTTCAAAGGCATTCCGGCTCAAAACATTAGCACAGTAAAGGCCCTAGGTGAGATGCAGGGGAGGGACTACCTAAGGGCATTGGACCCTCCCTGCTTTCCATAACAATGGGAGGAAGGTCTGAGTTGCTGGGGGTATAAACTTGCAGGTTCCCACTCTCCCGGGTTTCTTCTTCCCGGTGGAATCTCGCCTTGTAAGCGTTTTCCCCTTGGAAGTTATACACGTGGTGGTCGCCATCTTGGCCTACACGTGGCTGGGGTTCTAGCCTGGAATCCTAAGCATCGGGTTTTTCCTTTTGCTGATTTGTATGCCTGAACCTGTGATAAGTAAAGTCTTTTAAAACCTCATCGGATCCCTGAGTGTTCATCCATTCCTCGCCGGCCCGGAGGTAGAAGGGAACTTCTGCTCGGCACTGTCGGGGACCCCGGCGGAGCGCCCGACAGACACCCATTCATTTTTCAAGCTGCTCATATTTCTAATATCAAAAAGGAAAATCTATAGATCCTTAAGGTAAAAAGAAACTGATAGTCAGACCTACAGACCCTGAATAGCCATACCAATATAGAACAGGGTGGTCAAACCATTTAGAGCAAGGGGAAGGAGAACTGAGAGAACACTAACAGTACAAACTAGTATAAGGCAGAAACAAAATGATAAGACTACATAAAGGCCGTTATTAGTCACATTTTAGCTGTAGGCCCTGAGAAAATGCAGCTTTGATGTCTTATTCTAGAATTCTCAGAATCCTAGTGCAAGAGAAAAAACAGTAATGCAAGTTCCAAAGGCAGATATTTTGCACAAGAACAAAGCATTATTTTCATATTTGTAAAATATCTCACTGAGTCATCATTTAGGACTTGGTGTCTCTGATCAACCAGACAGGCTGAGTTCAATTCACATTTCCTGGATCTCTGCAACCTCTCTTTACTCATTTTCTCCTCTAGACATGAGAAGAATGGCACTTGAATTTTATTTTATTATATTTTTGGGTAAGGGATCTTTAAGGTGCTCACAATTTCCAGAGGCTCCTCTGGGTGATTTTCAGCTAACTGGGTTGGTGGTTAATGCAAGAACTTGAGGACGCAGTGCTATGTGCATTCTGTAGCAATTAGGACTAACTCAACCTCTGGCAGTGTTCAGAGGCCTCCCGCGGCTGTACTGGATGATGCTCTGGGGCACTGTATTAAACATGGGTAGATCAAATGTATGATCTACATTGCTGGTATGCTACCTGCACTGCAGAGCCCAGCAAGCTACCCGTGTCGTATTTGATATGCCAGATACCAGTAACAATTATAGACCTCATTCCCATGACCTGATGGAATGGTTTGAGGCTCTTTATGTTCCTGGAGCAAGCAGATGCCTTCGGGTTCTATTAGCATAAGACAGGATATGGAGATATTACTGGTGCCCACTCTAGCAAATAGTTGATATTGATAGTGATAGTCAGAGGGCCTATTCTTTTCTAAGCAAAAGCAAAAGTACAGATGCCAATTAGGCAGTTAATTCTATGGCTTTCTGGCCTCCAGTTTTCAAAATAATTAGCAACAGTGTCAGGTGCAAGCCTCGAAACAGTCATGAAACATCTCATCTCTCACATCCTCCTAACCCCAGTGCTCTTGCTCATACTCTCTTTGCCCCAATTCCTAGTAAAATCCTGTTTTCTGTGGCCCAATATCTCAGTGCTTACATTTATTTTCTTGGGGTCTGCTAGCTTTTCTACTAGGTTATACACTCATGTTGTGAAGCACAAAAATGGAGTCTAGCACTTCAAGATGGAGTCACCGTGCCTTACCTTTCACACCACATGGAAGTCAAGTCATATTTTCTCCCCAGCCACAGAAGTATCAAACTTAAAAAATAAACCCTCTCTGTGACAACCTTTTTGGCATGAAAAATTTCAACTTTCAACCTACATCCCATAGTCTGCAAAGTTAATGCTTTATTTCTTTTTAACCCTCAATGTCATTGCCTTCCTCTATTCTAGTCAGACTGTAATTTCAGTCATCAAAACTAGCTAGCAATTGCACTTGACATAAACTATGTACTTTATTCTACCTAACAATGGCAAAAGGTAAATATCATTATTGCTACTGCATATTATTGCCAGATGTAGAAAATGGTGTGAGAGCAGTCAGAAGTACAGCTGAGTTCTCACAATCAAGTGGCAATTCAAAGATTATGCTTAAGCTGAACTTTCTCTATCATCTGATGCACCCTGAATTCATTCCTCATGCTTTTCTTCTCATAATGTACAGCTCTTTTGGAATACAGTTTTCAACCGTCAAACTTCCTTAAAATTCTCCTCAGTACTTACTCCTTGGAGATTTTTTTTTCCTTTATGCTTCAAGAAGGAATGAGACATTTTTCTCATGTGCTCCCATGGCCCATAAATCTCTCTTACGGCACTTGATCTACATTTAGCATTTTTTGTTTCTCTGATCAATTATGAGTATTGATAATATTTAAGCTATTAATTTATGTGTTCTGGTTCATTAAAAATAAAAGGGGTGTAGTAGACAATACCATTGTTTGCAAAACAACTTAAAAAAGAAAGGATAATTTAGCAAGTCAACATGTATACATATACACACACTGATGTTTCCCTAGCAAACACAAATTATAATATGCATTGGGAAAATAAATTTCCTAATAATCAGATAATCTGGTTTTATACTTAATTTTATGAATCTTTAGATCTGAGTCTTTTATGAAATGCATGAAATGATCTCTTTTCTGGTCTTGAATTGGTTTATGAAGCAGAAAATTAATAAAGAAAGCAAGTCAAATGAAGACAGTATAAAAATTGAATCCAAGAGGAAGAAGGGATAGAACAGAAGGCAGGTGTTTGCATTGCACACAGCCAATCTGGATTAGGTCCTACACACTCACTGTGGTGCTCAAGACCTTGACAAATATCCCTGAGCTCAAAACCAGGAATGAGTTTTGAATATATCCACGGTGGTCTCCAAACAACAAAACAAATTTCAAATCTAACAAAGTATGAGTAGATGATCTCTTTGATGGAATTACCACTGATGGTGCTCTGATTAGGAAACCTGGGACACTTTACTCAAGAATTAGCTCTTAAAAAGTGCTGATGTTCCCATGGACAGGAACAGGGAGGTAGGCTGAGCTGGAAGACACTGGTGGAAAGTATTAATGTGGTGACACTGTATGCTTGTAACCCTATCATTAAAAGAGCTATAAATCAAGTTGCCTAATTTTGTTTTTCTGATTGGGAAAAACATTTGCTTTGCAGGAACATGAACTTAAGTTTATATTTAACAAAACAGAGACAGCAAGACAGAGTAAATTATACTGCTATTAAAACCCTCCTGCCTGCCCCCGCTCCACGCTCCCAGAAGCCAGAATACCTTGCCGAACACAACCACAGGCATCCTCAAGGTTCGGACTCTACAGCTGGACAATGCCTGACCCAAGACAGAAGCCGAATTCAAGCCCAGGCATGCGAGACTTGGTGATTATGCCAACAAGGGTTTTAGGGAGCTGGGGTTGGGGCCGCCTCCCCCACTTTTTGCTCCTCCTCCACAAAGGCCTGGTGGCCCCACCCAGAATTGCTAAGGCTCTCGGCTAGACACCAGGAACTCAGGTGCAGGGCGGAGTCTCTGCCTGCCCGCCCTATGCTAGGCTGATGGGGAGTCTTGGGGTGGGGGCAGGTTTTACTTCTCGGCTGCCCCCCGCCAAACTCCCAGAAGCCAGAATACTTAACACAACACAATCACAGTCATTCTCAAGGTCTGGACTCCACAGCTGGACACAGCCTGATTCCCATGGCGTGTGGGTGACTAACCTGGTATACCATAAACGTGTGGGAGTCAGATGCTAGGCAAGACAGAGAAGGGGACAATGTGCTAATAATCATTGAAAATAATAATACCACCCGAGAACTGAGCATTGAGCATTGAATATAGGCAAAAAGATAGTCATGATAACCTCTGAAGGTATGTATTGCAATCCACAATGTGTAAGAAAGGGAAGAGAGAAGGAGAGAGAGAGAGGAGAGAGAGAGAAACAGAGAAAGACAGAGACAGAGACAGAGAGAGAGAGAAAGAGTGAAAGAGAGAAAAGAAAGAAAAACCTGCCATAGAGGCTGGCTAGGGGAAGGGGGAGGGAATTGGAAACATTGGTGGTGGGAAATGGACACAGGTGGAGGGATGGGTCCTGGAACACTGTATGACTGAAACTCAAATGTGAACATCTTGTAATTGTATATCTCAAGGTGGTAAAATAGAATATTAATTTTTAAAAATGGTTTATTTCCTAATACATATTTCATCAAGCCACTATGCTGTACACCAAAACTGTTATGTGTCCATTACATCTCAATATATTCTTGTTTGTTAAAATAAATAAATAGATAAATAGAAACATAAATAAACAAATAGATAGATAATAAATAAATAAATGAATGAATAAATAAAAGCCTTCCATCTAGGGAGGTAGTAGAGAGGTTAAGGTAGAAGCTTTGGAGGCAGACCCTTTTCAATTTCTTGTACTGTCTGTGGTTCTCCAAGCTCAGCCAGGAGTGATCCATGAACACAACCAGTTATGGCCCCAAAGTTTAAAATGAAAGGATGCAAATAAGTAACAAAATCTAGAATCCACCCACTTCACTTGCTCTTCCCAAGTTCTTGTCCGTCAGAAATATGCTTCCCTCCTGAAATGTGTTTAGTCTGGCCTCAGTTTAACTTTATTGTGTTTCTATAATTGACACTTTCCACCTCCACTTTGAATCACGATATTTAAATTCATCTCTCCTAGGGGATGTCTAACTCTTCAACCACTTTTGAAGATTTTCAAATCTTAATATATTAAATAGACAATTTCTAAGTATTTTGTATATCAAAAAGAGATCTTTTATTTAGTCACCTAGGGACATTTTGCATTCCATTAGCAAATGAGTTCTAAAGAGAATCTATTATAGCTTATCATAGATCAAATCTTTGCCTTTAATTTAGTAATAAAAGAATCTTGGAATTATGGTGCAGTCTCCTCCAAAATAACATTCAGAAATAGAAATTTAAGAAGCTATCAAAAAAATCCTGTGATTTTTGCCTTCAGCTTACTGGTAGCATTAATGTGTTTGTGCTACTAACTGAATTGCTGCTGACATTTAATCAAAGAAAAAAAAAGATCAAATACATATAAATTGAACTAAACAAGGGAAATTATCAGACATGCTTAGAAGGCAGCTGGTAGGTGAGAACAGAGAATGCAAGCTGTGAGAAGCCAGATCAAAACCAGAGACGAGAGAAAGAGGAAAAAGCTCCAACATTGGGGATAATAAAAGACCCAAGTATAATATTAACTAACCAGTATTTTAAAGATTTCTATTTGAATTTTCATAGCATATCTGCAGAAAACTTGGGGAAAAGAAAGTGAAAATAGAAAAAGCTCCACTGATAATTCTTTTACTTTGGGGACATTAATTTTTGTCCATGCTCTTTTTATATTTATCTTCCTCATAAAGAAAATGGGGCCAGAGCGATAGTACAGCCTGTGAGCATTTGCCTTGGACGTGGCCATCCTGAGTCCTATCCCCAGTGATTCCACATGGTCCTCCACACACTGCTATCATTATCACTATCACTACCTTCTCGTTCATCATCGATTTGCTCGAGCGGGCACCAGTAACATCTCCATATGTCCTGTCATATGCTAGTAGAGCCCAAGGGCATCTGCTTGCTCCAGAAACATAAAGAGCCTCAAACTATTCCATCAAGTCATGGGAATGAGGTCTATAATTGTTACTGGTATTTGGCATATCAAATACAACAAGGGGAGTTTGCCAGGCTCTACCGTACAGGTGGGATACTCTTGTAGTCATTTCTGATCTCCAGCATTTATTGATGAACCTCTGGTGGCCTCGCAAGCCGGGCTGTGATCAGCTCTTCTGCTGGGTGGAGTTCTGACGAAAGGGGAGTCCGGACATGGAAGATGGCGGCCCTCATGGTGTTGGGGGTCATCTGGCTTCTTGCGAGGCTCTGCTGGGGTAGCAGGCCCGGCTAGAACCCGCCATCCCTCCTGGGCTCCTCGTTAGCAACTGGACACAGGGAGAGCCGGTAGCAGCTCTGCCCCATGTAATGTGAGTCTCACACACTGCTAGGCGACAGAAATAACCTCTGAGCATTTCTGGGTGTGACCCAAATAGAAAAAAAAGGAAAGTAAAGAAAATGCCTCTGACTTTTCTTTTGTTTTTTCAGGTGTGAGGGTTGAGGAGAGTCATCATGTGTTCAGGGCTACTCCTAACTCTGCGTTCAGGCACCATTCTAGGTGGCTTCCCTGGAACAATATAGGTTTGAGGGATCAAACCTGGGTGAGTCATATACAAGGTAAGCACATTACTTGTACTATCACTCTGGCTCCTGCTTCTGATCTTTGAGAAGGAAAGCCATAATAAAATTCTAAGTTTCTTGTTTGAATTTCAAATACTCTCCTATCCATGATCCCTCATCCTTTTATTGGTAAGAATACTGTTTAGATGGGAAAATGGGAGAAGAGTGGTATTCACAGGAGCTACAGTGGAACCTTGACACTGAAGATCTTCAACAAAAACCTGCAGTCTACTGATTCAGAAAAACCAACAGAAAATATCTTAGGAAAGAGTGCAAGAGGGAAAATGGTGATCTTCAATAAAGACAGGATCTCAATCAAGGGAAAGGTAGAGAGACACAGTGTCACAAATTTCATGCTGGTATATCAGTACTCTAGAATTCCCACTACTTACTTAGGACATGCTGGGAAACCTTTGAATTGCATTATTTCTGCATCCTTCAGTTACATTATTGTTGATTCCATATAATCTGTATATTACCCTAAATCTTAAGTTTAAAAGATAGTGAGCTATTGTTATCACTCCGGTTCTGTACTTGAATGAGAATGAAGAGCTCTCATTCAAGACCTATGTGTTTGCAATCAGAAACTTTCTGGGGCAGGAGTCACCGGAGAAATGATATTGCTTAAACAATAACCCAGATATGTCTGTAATAACATGGCTGGAATTGTAGCTAATCTGTTTTAAAATATGTAATATGTACCAACATTTTTCTTTTTTAATTGAATCATGACAAGATAGACCATCACAAAGCTTTTCATGATTAGGTTTCAGTCATACAATATAACAACACCCATCCCTCTATCATTGCACGTTTCCCAACACCAATGTCCCCAGTTTCTTTCCCCCAATCTATCTCTGTGATAGGAACTTCTCTCTCTCTGCTTGTTCTCTCTCTCATTCTTTCTTTCTCTCTCTCTTCTTTTTGTGCATTGTGGTTTACAGTGCCAATATCTATATCCACTTACCTACTTTCAAAACTTTCTAGTCTAGCATTACTATATCCAACTATTATAATCACTCTTTATGTTAACTACCATCCCTCTGACACACACTTGTGGTAGATTGGTAGTTTACAACCATTGATAAGTCCTCCTGGCCCTTATTTTCCCTAGCCTGAATATTAGTTTCATATTTCTATACCCCATAAATGAATGCTGTCATTCTATATCCGTCTTTCTCCTTCTGACTTATTTCACTATCATGGTACTCTCCATGTACATCCATTAATTGGAAAATTTCATGACTTGATTTTTCCTAATAGCTGTACAGTATTTCATTTTGCAAATGTACAATTGTTTGTTTATCCAGTTATCTGTTCACAGGCATTCAGGTTATGTCCACTTTCTGGCGATTGTGAATAGTGCTGCAATGAACATAGAATTATAGATGTTGTTCCTGCTGTGTTTTTTTGGGCTGCAAGGGTATATTCCTAGAACTGGTATTGATGGGTTAAATGGAAGCTCAATGTCTAGTATTTGGAGTAATACTGTTTCAAAAAGGCTCAATCAGTTGGCTTTCCCACCAATAATAAATGAGTTCTTTATTCCTGTTGATGCTGATTTTTAACTACACTCTAAGGCTTCTTTTCTTATCTTTTTTTTTATTTGAGTGGGGGGATAGTGCAAAATGGTTATACTCAGGGCTTATTCTTGGCTCTGTACAGAAGGACCACTCCTGGGAATGCTCGGAGGATCCTATGTAGTATGGGGATCAAATTGGTGTCAATCACGTGGAGGGAAAGGACCTCAACCCCTTTAATATCTTTCTGGCCCTGCACACTAGCACTTTCTGCAGAAATATCTGTGTTTGGTTATTTCAAATACCTTGAAATCAGCATGGTTACTCTGTCCACAGTATCACTACCATCACATTCTTTTGGACAACAGTAATTCTTCCCATCTCACCCAGACTGATGGGGCTGGGAATAAGGAGTGTATCTCTTAATGAAGAAGCTAAGGTCACACTGCAGAACAAATGATAAAATGGAAGATCCAGCCGTAGTCATCTTTGGAAACTATCGTTTTCCACAATATTTACATATTTACAATTATTGACATGCCATCCTTAATTTTTAAGTAAAACAGACTTTGTTATGGAGGTTTTAGGACGGAGATGGAGAAACAAAGTAGAGAGTACGCACCTCAAGAGTGGAGATACAGGCGACACGTGCTCAACACCACATGTGCTTGGTCATCTGGGCTCAAGCAGCACATGGCTCAGTCTTTTAACTTTTATGCTTTTATACAGCATTTTCCCAAGACTGAGTAGATTCTTAGTATATTAGTTTCCCCACTTACCTTTGCGACCTTTTCTGTATGAAATGTGTTGCTTCACAAATATTCTAAGCTCTTGTATTTTTTGAACATCAATATTTTTTCCACATATCAAACTAAGTTTCTTTTATGCCTTAATGTTTCCTTTTCTACATAAAATAGAAATGAGTGGAACACTTGACTTCCCTCTTTTATATTGGTCCCTCCATCCAGTTATTTCCTGATAAAGTTCGACTCTCAGAAGATTACATACAATTAAACTCTTAAGGGATAAACTGAAGCCCAAGAGATAGTAAGATATTTGCTTGCATATGGCTGACCCTGATTCAATTCTTGACAATAAAAAAGGTCTCTTGAATGCAGTGAAGAATAACACATGAGCATAAAGGCAGGAATAAGTCCTGAGCATTGTCAGATATGACCTCCATGAAATAAATAAATGAAAGTTACATTGATATATATTATGTTTTTAATTGAGCAAACATATATTTCAATGAGGTTTTGATAAACCAAAACAGTTTAAAGAACCCCACTAACAGGAATCAAGAAGAGCATATAAAAATTTTATTAGATATTTCATAAGCTACTGTCTTATTGATAAAACTCAGTTGGCCAAAATGATTATTTAAAGATTTGAATTACATAACTGATTTATTTTTGAAATTAGCTCTGGTTTAGACTTGGTTTGCTATAAGTACTTTAAGGGTATTGAGCCACCTCGGTCTGATGAACGCCTTATTTAGTTCTTTAGATAAATACAAATTTCTCATTAATTACTTGACATCCCAATATTAGTTGATTTGCTTGAGCATGCGACAGTAAGGATTCCATTTGTCCCTGTCACATGCCAGTGTAGCCCAATGGCATCTGCTCGCTCCAGGAATACGAAGAGCCTCAAACCATTTGTTCAGGGGTCTAGAAAAGAAATCTGACCAACTTGTAGGTGGGCAGCCACATGATTTTTTGATGTTTCTTGGGCTCCAGTTGGTAACGGCTCTAGTCCAGCAGTTTTCTCCAAGTCATATACATGTCCAGCACATCTGAATTTCGATGCCTTGGCAAACCAGACAGCATCCCTGTCTCTGAATCATCGATGGAGGTTGGAACTCCGGATTCCTTCTCTCTACTGGAGTGAGGCGTGATATCCCAAGCATAGCTCTTTTGATTCCTCTTTGGGGAGACCTGAATAGTGTTCTCATCCTTCTTTCTTAGGCTCAGGTCTCTGAAGTGTATGTTAATGCAGGAGAACAGTGGAGTCAAAGAGATGTGCCCGAAGCTGAAGTTCTTTGTACTTTTGTACTATTACTTTTACTATTTCTTCGATGCTCTTTTTTTTAAATTTTTTGTTGAATTTATTATATCTCAGCTATTTTATATATCCTATTCTGAGTCTCCATTTTCTATTTTTTAATTAAACATTTTATCATACCACCGTGAGATATACAATTACAACATTGTTCATGTTTGGAGGTTTCGGTCACATAGTGTTCCAGCACCGCCCTCCACCAGTGCCCATATCCCCCACCAATGTTCCCAATTCTCTCCCCCTCCCATAGCCTGCCTAAATGGCAGGTTCTTTATCTCTTTTCTTTCTCCCTCTCTCTCCTCTTCCTTCTCCTACACATTGTGGGTTGCACTACATACACTTGGAAGCCATTATGTGCATTTTTTTGCCTGTATTTAATGCTCAGTTCTATGTTGGTATCAGCCCTTTCAACAATTATTCACACGTGTTCCCTTCTCTGTCTTACCTAACCTCTGACTCCCTCATGTTTTGCGGTAATTTCCACTTTTGTTAAGGCCACCTGATATATTTATGTCAAGCAAATAAATGCAGTCATTCTATGTCTCTCTCTATCCTTCTGACTAATTTCACTCAACATGATCCTTTCCATGTCCATCCATTTATAGGCAAATTTCATAACTTCATTTTTCCTAACAGCTGCATAGTATTCCATTGTGTAGATGTACCACAGTTTCTTTATCCAGTCATCAGTTCTCGGGCATACTGGTTGTTTCCAGGTTCTGGCTATTGTAAATAGTGCTGCTATGAAAATAAAAGTGCGGATTGTGTTTCTGCTGTGTGTTTTTGGCTTCCCAGGGTATATTCCCAGGAGTGGTATGGCTGGGTCAAAAGGGAGCTCAATTTCTAGACTTTTGAGGAATGTCCATATTGTTTTCCAGAAAGGTTGTACAAATCGACATTCCTACCAACAATGTATGAGAGTCCTCTTTTCCCCACTTCCACATCACCACTTGTTGCTTTTTATCCATTTGGATATGTGCCAGTCTCTGTGGTGTGAGGTGATATCTCATTGTTGTTTTGATTTGCATCTCTCTGATGATTAGTGATGATGAGCATTTTTTCATATGCCTTTTGGCCATTCGAATTTCTTCCTTGTCAAAGTTTCTGTTCATCTCTTCTCCCCATTTTTATGGGGTTGGCTGTTTTCTTCTTCTATAGCTGTGCCAGTGCCTGATATATCCTGGATATTAACCCCTTATCAGATGGATTAATATCGTTCTAATAACACCAAACATTAGCCAAGTGGCAAAAATGCTGGCTGACTTCTGACTGAGAATGTGGAAAGATAGGTCTACACCTGAATCTAGAGAAAACTATGTTTATGAAAAAATGAACTAATTCCAGAGGCCCCATTCACTCTCAATGGAACAAACATCTCTAAATGCAGCAGTTATGTGTACCTTGGTCAAGATGTCAACATGATGAACGACCTAAGATCTGAGCTGTGCAGGAGGAAGAGAGAACGCATGGAATGCCTTCAAAGGCATCGAAGAAATAGCTAAAAGGACGAAGAACCTCCGGCTCTGGGCACATCTCTTTGACTCCACCGTTCTCCCTGCATTAACATATGCCTCCGAGACCTGGGCCCTACGAAAGCAGGGTGAGAATGCTATTTTGGGTCTCCCAGAGAGGAATCGAAAGAGCTGTGCTTGGAATATCACGCCTCACTCAAGTGAGAGAAGGAATCCGGAGTTCTGACCTCCGTCGCTATTCCAGAATCAGGGATGCTGTCTCGTTTGCCAAGGCATTGAAAATCAGATGGGATGGACATGCTATGCGATTTGGAGACGACGCTGGACTAGAGTCATTACTGACTGGATCCCACAATATGTCAAAAGATCACGTGGCCGCCCACCTACAAGATGGTCAGACTTCCTTGTCAAGACCCTGAAGGAACGGTTTGAGGCTCTTCATATTCCTGAATCAACCAGATGCCATTGGGCTACATTGGCACGTGATAGGGTCCAATGGAAATGTTACTGGCGCCCGCTCGAGCAAATCGATGAATAACAGGGGATTCAAGTGATCAAGTGATCAGATGGGTATTGGGTGAATATTCTTTCCCATTCTGTGGACTGTCTTTCTATCTTGGCCACTGTTTCTTTTGAGGTGCAGAAGCTCTTAGTTTCACGTATTCCCATATGTTTATCTTTTCTTCTAGTTGCTTTGTTAATGGTGTTTCACCTTTGAAGATGTCTTTAGCTTCAATGTCGGGAGGGTTTTTTCCTATATTTTCTTCAATGTACTTTATGGATTCATGTTGATATTGAGATCTTTAATCAATTTTGATCTGATTTTTTGTGCATGGTGTTAGACACAGGTCCAAATTCATTTTTTTACATGTAATCTGTCCAGTTTTCCCAGCACCACTTGTTGAAGGACTTTCCTTACTCCAGTTTGGACTCTTTGCACCTTTTATCAAAGATTAACTGATCAAGTCTTTGAGGGTGGGTGTCGGGATACTCAACTCTGTTCCATAGATCCACAGGTCTGTTTTTATTCCAGTACCATGCTTTTTTTTATTACTGCTGCTTTGTAGTACAGTTTGAGGTTGGGGAAAGGTGATGCCTCCCATCTTCTTTTTTCCCAAGGATTGCTTTAGCTATCCATGGGGGTTTATTATTCCATACGAATTTCAGGAGTGTTTGGTCAATTTCTTTAAAGAATGTCATGGGTATCCTTATAGGAAACGCATTGAATCTGTACAAAGCTTTAGGTGTTGGAGGACAGTTTTAGCTATTCTGGGAGTTTTGTTGTTTTGCCCACTCCCAGCTTAATCTACTTAAGTCAAGGTTCATTCTAATGAGACCTCTCTTCTATGTAAACACTGCTAGAGGTTGTGGCAGTTACAGAAGTCACCTTGATTGGATAACTTCTGTCTTATACATCTACTAAGACTTCTATGTTTTCTAGAATGGGCACAGCTCCTCTTTATACCCACTGCACCCAGCGTGGGACAGTTAGGAATTTACCAGGAGACTACCACTCCTGGCTACGCTGAGACTATAGGAAGACTATAGGAAGGATCATACTAGTTTGCTCTAAGCTGGCGAGTGTGACCCTTTCAGTACACGAGAACAAGATACTCAGAATCACCCTGGTGCAGATAATAATAAGAAGGACCTTGTGGGTACCATCTAGATTACATGAAGCTCATGAAGTTAAGATGTATTACTTTATATCAGCCCTCTCTCTCTCAAGTGTTTTACATAAGAGATAATCTCCTTATTCCTTGGGTATAACTTTTGTTTATACCTGCAATAGGGTGTGGCACTACACTCTGTTTAGGGTTCTTTGTTGACATGACAACCTCTGGATGGGATTACTTGGGCTGACTTGAGGCCCCTTCACTTTTTAACCTTTTACCTTTTGGGCCTTTCAGATTTCAGTTTTTGGCTCCTGTGGCTTTTGGCTCCTCGGCCTTTTGCTTTTGGCTTTGGGCTTTTTGCTCTTTGGCCTTTTGCTCCTTCTTCTGGGTAGGACTCAGCTCAGGTGAGATCCTTTCTCTCTTTGGTGGGAGACTTAGGCTCTTTTGTATGGTCTAAGTTCGGACCAGAGCTAAAGTTTGTTCATTATATTGGAGTGCTGTGGAAGAGCTTTTGTACTATTAAAAGCCATTTTTGGAACTGCACAGGACTCGTGAGTTTTCATATGTTCTTCCGGTGTCCTCGGAGGTAGAAGACAACCTCTGTCCTGACACTGTCGGGGACCCCGGGGCGTTCCCCCAACATCCAGGGAGTATTGCCATCTTAACAATGTTAATTCTCCCCACCCATGAGCAGGGAACGTGTTTCCATTTCCTCTTGACCTCTTTTTATTTCTTGAAGCAGTGTCTTGTAGTTTTCTTTGTATTGGTCCTTTACACACTTGGTTAAGCTTATTCCTAGGTTTTTGATTTTCTGTGGTACAATTGTGAATGGAATCGATTTCTTAATATCCCTTTCTTCTCTTTCACTATTTGTGTATAGGAAAGCCACCGACTTTTGGGTATTGATTTTGTACCCTGCCACTCTACTATACATATCTATTGTTTCTAAGAGTTTTTGGGTCAAGAGTTTAGGGTTCTCTAAGTATAATATCATGTCATCTGCAAATAATGATAGCTTGATTTCTTCCTTGCCTATCTGGATGCCCTTAATGTCCTTTTCTTTTCTTATTGCTATGGCAAGTACTTCCAGTACTATATTGAATAAAAGAGGTGAGAGAGGGCAACCTTGTCATGTTCCTGACATTAAGGGGAAGGCTTTCAATTTTTCCCCATTGAGAATGTTACTTGCTGTGGGCTTTTGGTAGATGGCTTTGACTATCTTGAGAAAGCTTCCTTCAATTCCCATTTTCTGGAGGGTTTTAATCATGAATGGGTGCTGGATCTTGTCAAATGCTTTTTCTGCATCTATTGATAGGATCATATGATTTTTTTTTTTTCTTATTGATATGATGTATGATGTTGATTGATTTACGAATGTTGAACCATCCTTGCATTCCCGGATGAATCCTATTTGGTCATGATGTATGATCTTTTTGATGAGTCTTTGCATTCTGTTTGCTAGTATTTTGTTGAAGATCTTAGCATCTGTGTTTATCAAGAGATTGGTCTGTCATTTTCCTTTTTTTGTGTTGTCTCTCCCTGCTTTGGGTATCAGGGTGATATGTGCCTTGTAGAAGCTGTTTGGGAGTGTTTCTGTTTCTTTTATTTCCTGGAAGAGATTGAACAGGACAGGTAGTAGGCCCTCCTTAAAGGTTTGGTAGAATTCAGTAGTGAACCCATCTGGACCTGGGCTTTTGTATTTGAACAGACTTTTAATTACTGTTTCAATTTCCTCAATGGCGATAGGCTTATTCTGGTATTGGAGGTCTTCTTGTTTCAATTGTGGGAGGTTATAGGACTTCAGGAATTTATCTATTTCTTCTAGGTTCTCATGTTTCGTGGCATACAGGTTCTCAAAGTAACCTTTGATGATCTTTCGGATTTCTGTCTTTTCTGTTGTGATGTCACCATTTTCATTTCTTATTCTGCTTATTTGGGTTCTCTCTTCCCCTGTCCTTGCAAGTCTTGCCAGTGGCTTGTTGATCTTGTTTAATTTTTCAAAGAACCAGCTCTTGGTTTCATTAATCTTTCGGATTTTTTTTTTTTGGTTTCCAGCTCATTGATTTCCTCCCTAAGTTTTATTATTTCCTTCCTTCTGCCTGGGTTGGGCTTCTTTTGTTGGTCTTTTTCTAATATTTTCAGCTGTGAGGTCAGGTTATTTATGTGGGCCCTTTCTTCTTTCCTTATGACTGCTTGCAGAGCTATGAACTTTCCTCTTAACACAGCTTTTGCTGTGTCCCACAAGTTCTGATAGTTAGTATCTTCATTGTCATTTGTTTCTAGGAATCTTTGGATTTCCTGTTTGATTTCTTCTATGACCCATTTGTTGTTCAGCAGTGAGTTGTTCAGCTTCAAGGTGTTCGATTTGACTCCCTGCTTCTGTGTATGGTTAACTACTATTTTCAGTGCATCATGATCTGAAAAGATAGTTGACACAATTTCTATTTTTTTAAATTTTGCTGAGGTTTGATTTGTGGCTCAGTATATGGTCTATATTAGAGAATGTTCCATTTGCACTGGAAAAAAATGTGTATTCAGCTTTTTTGGCATGAAAAGCCCTGTATATATCAACCAGCTCTCTTTCTTCCATTTCTTCCTTCAGGTCCAGTATTTCCCTGGTGAGTTTCAGTGTCATTGATCTATCCATAGTTTATAAGGCAGTATTGAAGTCTCCGACTATTATTGTGCTACTGTTAATGCCTTCTTTGAGGTCTATTAATAGTCGTTTTAAGTATTTTGCTGGCCCCTCGTTTGGCGCATGTATGTTTAGTAGTGTGATTTATTCCTGGTATACATGCCCCTTAATTATTAAGAAATGGCCTTCATTGTCCCTTTTAACCTTTTTTTCAGCCCAAAGTCTGTATTGTCAGATACAAGTATGGCCACACCCGCCTTTTTGGAGGAGTTGTTTGCATGGAGAATGGTCTTCCAGCCTTTGACTTTGAGTCTGTGTTTGCTCTGGTTATTCATATGTGTTTCTTGTAGGCAGCAGAATGTTGGATTCAGTTTTTTAATCCATTTTGCCACCCTATGTCTCTTAATTGGTGCATTTAGACTGTTGACGTTGAGAGATATTATTGTCATTGGATTTTGTGCCATCTTTCTGTTTAAACTTGTTGTGGTTTTGGGTTGTCTTATTTTACAATAGACCCTTCAATCCTTTTTAAAGTTGGTTTTGAGTCTATGAATTTCCTGAGTTGTTGTTTATCCTTGAAGTTGTGTATCTTTCCCTTCATATCTGAAAGTAAGTCTAGCTGGGTAAAAGAATTCTTGGTGAGGCCTGCAGTTCATTGAGTCTTTTCACAATATCCCACCATTGTTTTCGGGCTTGGAGTGCTTCATCTGAAAAGTCTGCTTAAAATCTCAGGGATGCTCCTTTGTATGTGATTTCCTTCTTTGATTTTGCTGCTTTCAGTATTCTTTCTCTGTTTATTGTTGTTGTCATTTTTATAATGGATGTGTCTTGGAGTATTCTTATTGGGGTTTCTTTTAGCTAGTATCCTATGGGCCTCCTGTATCTGGGAGCATGCTTTCCTAGTTCAGGGAACTTCTCAGCAATGATGGCTTTGATAGTTTCTTCTTATCAGGGTTTTCTTCTTGCCCTTCTGGGACCCCAATGATGCGTATGTTGTTCCTTTTGACTTCATCCCGATTTTCTCTGGTAATCTGTTGGTTGATTGTGAGTCTTTTCTCCATCTTCTGGTGTTTTCTCAGAATCTCTAAACCTCGTCTTCGAGATCACTAATTCTTTCTTCAGTAGCTGTTACTCTGCTTTGGAGGCCTTCCCCTGTGTTTTTCAGTTCACTTACCTTATTTTTAATAACTGTCACTTCTGCTTGTACTTTGGACTGAAATTTACTCAATTCTACTCTCATGTCCTCTTGTATTTTATTGACTTTGTATTCCATTGTTTCTTTGAGTTCCTTGTGAATCATTAGCAAACAGTCCCTTCCGAAATTCTTTTTCAGAGAGGTTATATAGCTCATTGTTATTGCTTGACTCATCTGTATTAGTGATTTCAATCGTAGGAGCTTGAAGGAATTCTGCATTGCTTTACCATAATGACTTTCATAGGTTTAAAATGTGTGTTCTGGGTGACTAGTCAATAGAGTTAGTAGGTGTCTGTATTTCTTTTCAGTTAGGGATGTATAGCAAAGAATGTAGGGGCAAATGCACAGTGGTATCTCAGGTAGATAGATATTACTTTGAGTGCATCAGCACTGTTTTGAATTTTGGGGTGTCGGTGGGTGGTTCCAGAGTTAGGAGGTCGGGGTGGAGGTAGTCCAGTGGAAGATCCGAAGAAACTGGGTGTGGCCTGGTCCCCTTCTCAAAATTCCAGTCCTTTATCCTGGAAAGGGGTGCCTCTTGGCCTGCTTGCTGTGGGAACGCACCTGGTGGGGAGAGCGGGAGCTGCTGGGCAACGGGGCGGATGGCGTTAGGAGGGTGGTCCGAAGACCCTGGGTGTGGCTTGGTCCCCTTCTCAGAGTTCCTCCGGGCTGCCCACCATGGGAACGTGCCTGGTGGGGGAGAGCGGGAGCTGCTGGGGTTTGGGGGCAGATGGCGTCAGGAGGACTTCTTCGATTCTCTTGAAGGCATTCCATGAGCATTCTCTTCCTCCCTGCGCAGCTCAGGTTTTAGGTTGTTCAACATGTTGAGTTCTCAACCCAGGTACACATAACTGCTGCATTCAGAGATGTTTGTTCCATGAGAGTGAATGGGGTCTCTGGAATTAGTTCATTTTTCATGCCTTCATTTAGGAAGGCATTCTTTGCCTCCTGCGCAGCTCAGGTTTTAGGTCGTTCAACATGTTGAGTTCTCAACCTAGGTACACATAACTGCGGCATTCAGAGGATGTTTGTTCCATGAGAGTGAACGGAGTGTCTCTGGAACTAGTTCATTTTTCATGAACATAGTTTTGTTGAGATTCATCTATAGACCTAGATTTCCACATTCATGGTCGAAGTCAGTCAGTATTTGTGCAGCTTGGCTAATGGTTGGTGTTATTAGAATGATGTCATCAGCAAAGCATAGATGGTGGTGTTGCAAGCATCTATCTTCACTCCCATTCCTTCCCATTCTAATCATTGCATGATGTTCTAGAGGGTGGTACTGAAGAGTTTTGCTGAAATGGTATTACCCTGCCAAACCCCTCTTTTGACATCAATGATCACTTCCTTGTAGAATGGTGCCATACTGGTGATGAATCCGTAATACAGCTCACAAAGGAAATTGATGTACTGGGGTTGAACACACTGTTTGGCTAGGGCTTCAATGACCACTTTAGTCTCCACAGAATCAAAGGCTTTATTTAATTAATGAACGTTAAACAGAGCAGCATCTTGAACTCCCTACAAACCTCAATGTGCTTGGTTACCATGTAGATATGGTCGATTGTGCTGAATCCTTTTCAGAAGCCAGCTTACTCGCATAGTTGTCCTTTATCTAATATTCTACCAATACTGTTCAGGATGACTCAAGTGAACAGCTTGTAGATGATGGACAGCAGGCAGACGGAGCAATAGTTGCCAAGGTCGTGGATGTCTCCCTTTGTTGAAGAGTAGAATTGTTCTATTAGTTTTCCATTGGGAGGGCACCTTGCATTCAGACAGGTAATGTGCAAAGAGCTAATCAGTGTATTAATGAGTACTGATGGCAGATTCTTCAGGTGTTCATGTCTGACTTTGTCTGGGATAGGTGCTGTTCACTTCTTTACCAATAAAATTCATGTCAAATTTCAGAAGGGAGAACGTTGGGAATGACATATCCATCCTGTGGAATTTGGTATGTGGGCAGGTGGACATGGCTATAAAAGAGATCCAATTAAAAGTCAGGGATATCGTCTCTGTTGCCTTTCAGGAAGTTATAATAGATCCAAACAGGACGTTGGAGGGTAGTCATCTTGGTCTTATAGTTGGCAAAGGACAGGCGGGCATTGGAAATGCTATTCCTGGCTTCTGCTGCATCACCCAGTATTGCTGCTCTTCTCTCTTTGAGGTCTTCCTTTATCGCTTCTCTGCACTGCTTGGTGAGCTTGGATGTTAGCTTATGGTTGTGTGAGACTTGCACCTTGCCACATTAACGAATGAGCTCGCGAGTTTTTTGAAGACAGGTGTCCTTTTGTGGCTTTCTCTTTCTTGGCATTCCTCACACAATCATGCAGGTGCTGAACCAGTCAGTTGTAGTTTTCATTGATGTCTTCAATGATAGCATCTTTCCATGTTGCCACAATGTTGCCAAGGAGCTCCCAATTCGTGGTCGTTCTGGGAGTTCTTTTTTAAACTTTGCAGCCCTTTCTTCCCGTTGGGTGAAGTAGAATTTTGCATGAAGGAAACGGTGGTCTGATTCTGTTTGGAATTTTGGAATGACGATGATCTCAGTCAGGCAAAATTATCGATGGAATATATGATGTGGTCTGTTTCTCATTACTGATTTAGAATTAACCTACAGAAAGTTGTGGTAAGATTGTATGAACAGTGTGAAAAGTTCAAGAAAATAACCCTCTTTATTCAGTGTTAAGTTTTATATAAGAAATCATACTCTATCATTTACCCTGATAAGGCCTCATCTTAAAGATAAAATGAATCAATAAAAATAATTTCAGAGGCAAAGTTACCGGTGCATAGCAAATACCATCCCAAAGTGGAGAGAGGAGGAGAGGACACATAAACAATGCACACATGTAACAATGCAGATGTTTATTATAGATCCAAAAATACTGTGTCAGGAGCCGGAGTGATAGCACAGTTGGTAGGGCGTTTGCCTTGCACGCCGCCGAACCGGGTTTGATCCCTGGCATCCCATATGGTCCCTCGAGCACCGCCAGGAATAATTCCTGAGTGAAGAGCCAGGAGTAACCCCTGAGCATTGCCGGGTGGGACCCCAAAAAAGCAAAAAAAAAAAAAACTGTGTCAGATTTGCCTGTATCTCATGTCTTCCAAAAACATACTATCACTGATCATGAAAGCAGAATATAATCAATTTTTATACAGAATCAGATAATGTATGCAGTGATTAACTACTAGACTTGGGTCAAGGGAATTGTCTTTAAATGGCAGGCATAAAACTTCTTGAAAACTCAGCACTTATGTCTTTATTTCTGTATCTTCAACTGATGTGGGTACTAATATATTCCATTTCCTAACATTCTTTTGATAATTTTACATACCTGGGCTATAGTATTTTATCTATTTTTTTAGAATTTTTCATTTGCTACTGGTACCTTTTTAAAAAAACCTCCCATGATGCTAGAGTATCAGTGTGATCAATGAGACGAGATGATATGTATCCTTTGTTGTCTTATCTGGATAATGTGTTACCCTTTCCAAGGAATATATTTCTGTGAAAACCATCATTGTATGAATATTATCCTGCTGGGCCCATGACTCCCTAAGTAGAGGAGCATATGGTGGAATTTCAGGCACCATAGGAGGTCAATGAGGGGAATATTTCTGATGAAGGGGTAAACTCTTTTAAAGTTGCTGATTTTATATAGTCATTGAATTAGCTGTCCTTTTTAAGTATAAATGTGAAATTACTTGCATAGTACTTTCCAAATTTAAATTGCAAAATTTTATACCATAACTTTTAATTTCTAAATGTACTACAAGGTCAGATCCCCAAATGTAATGAAGTGTTGACTGAGTACATCAGTAATCTAAGCATATGATCAAAAAATTAGAGAGGTTATGATGGTTCCCAAAACTAATAGCGTGGTGAGAAAATGATAGATTATCCTAAGAAAATTTATCACTTAAATAAGACTCTTATTTAAGGGGAAGAAGGAGAGAGAAACCACATTTCAATAATACATTATTCAAAAACAAGTAAAGAATTAGAACAATAACTTAAAACGGTCCCCAAAAACATATTAGCACCTACTATAAGATACATTTTGTTTTACATTAGAGGTACATAAGATTTTATTAATTTATTTTTCATAAAAGGAAATAAAGTTTCAGAGAAAGCAAGCAACTGCCTCAAGTCCTGCAGGTGGTGTCCTTTATGTCAAAAGTCAAGCCTGAATGTCTGCCTCTATGTTCATATTCTGAAACCTGATGTTCTGGAAAACGGATCAGCACTCTCGAGATAAGTTCTAATTTCTCATCTTGGCAAGAGTGATGATTCACTGTCTATCTTAAAATACTTTTTGCTCTCCTCTTTTGTAATCTTCCCGGACCCACTAGCTATTCCAAACAGAACAGTTTCCTCATTGATCCTGGATCTGACTCACCTTATTTCCCAGCATATTTCCCACCCATGACATTTTCCTCTCCACTACACTACAGATGTGACATTACTTTTGGTAGAGAAATAGTGTCACTTTCTTGACTCCTCTTTGGACTTTAACATAATCATTACTGTGCATTTTCACTTTAGCTTGCACATCAGTTCTAATACCTTTCCTCTAAATCATCATAGTGTTATGGTTCCAAGTCATTTCCCTCACCCCACACACCCCATCGTAGACTCCTTTTTATTTCTGTGCAGGACAGAGTTCACCTCCATGAATAGGATGGAGTCTAGTGCTTATACCTGAAATTTCTTTCTAACGTATAAGAAGCCCTCATTGCCAGTATGATGATAAGACACAAAAGCTTAACAAAACAAGTCTTGGATTTAATCTGTCATAGAGTTTCACTAGAGAATGAAAGTGGTTGGGAACAGTCTATGGAAATATGTTGATATTTTGGGAGGAGCAATATATTTCTTTTACTTTGCAAAATATACTACTTATAAAATTAAACTCTATTAATGCAAAAGAGCATCATAGATTTGACCTGGCTGAGTCATTGGTGCTCTTTAGTGTTCTGAATAGGCATGGGCATTGAATTAAAACTGGATATTGAAGAGGTCAGTTGACAAATTTCTGCCTGCTGGGCCTAAACTTATTCCAAATTATTGCAAAAGAATAAAGATCAAAGCAAAGGAAAGAACAAACCAAACCCAAGACAAGACCAAGTAATTTGAAATTATGTACATGCTTTGATAGGAGTCTGATAATTCATGCATTGAAATTCGGTTTTGTAGTCAAACATATTATCTAGAAAATAGTCTTGACTAAACAATTACAAAAGATTGTCTTCAGTAATTTTGAGTTATCTGTGCTTTCAAAAAGTCTTTATCTCAATGGTCAAGTAGGGAAACTATAGCTAACAACTTATTTTTTCTATAATTTACACACCCCATTCACCTCCTATTCTCCCCAGAGACAACTGACATGTTACCCTTTGGATTTTATCTAAAAACTTACCATATTTTACAGTGATCTCACCCAACACAAACAGAGTCACAGAGATGAGTAAAGTGTAGAAATAGGAGAAGTCTATTGGGTACATTCCAGGGTGGACACTACCACCCCTACAGGGCCTGGGGTAGTGCCACAGCCTGGGAATGGTGAAAAGGGATTTTAAGTTATCTTGGGCAGGAAAATTGAACAGAGACAGGTGGAACAATTGTCTTTGGTCTGACTTGCTCTCTGTAGAGGGTCCATGCCAGGAAGTATGGAATACCACCTGGTGGCTTCCTATCATCAGACAGGCCATAAGTTCCCTTTTCCACAAGGGAGTCTGCAAGAGGTGGGGTGTTGGCACAAGATGGTCTTTGGTTTGGGAATGTCACTATCTCATCAACTGATCATTATTGTTCCCCAGCAAACATGACATGAAATAACTTTTTTAAAATGTGACCTTCACAGATAATGTGTGAGACAAACATATCCCATTGGGGGCTGGGGAGATAGTTCAGTGGTTAGGGTAAGTCCTTGCATTCAGTCAAGCCAGATTTGATATCCAGCACACCATCTCTTTATCTCCTCTCTCTCTCTCTCTCTCTCTCTCTCTCTCTCTCTCTTAGGTTGTGGTGCTTGACTGGGTTTGCACTCTTTAGTTGTGGCTGTGTACACATTCATCTCACTGTGGTGTGGTGGAAACTGCTTGTACCACTTGGGATCACAGAGCACAGAGTTGCCAGGACTGTGCTTGGTTCAAGCATGTGATTCTGGAGATCAAATCCATAGATGCATGATTGTAAGCTTGGCTTCATGCCTGCAAGGACTTATCCATGAGCCATCCACAATCCCTTGATAAATTAGTGTTAAGGAAGTTACAAATCTAATTCTTAAGAATTAGAAGTGCTGAAGCGAGCAGCTAAGCCTCAAATTCTTGTTTTGTTCCCGGAACCATAATTTTCAGAGCCCAACACTGGGGTTGTTGCTCTAAAATTTTCTAAGCAGAGCCTCTAAGCCTATATACATTTATCCCACAGATCTGCATTCTCTCTCCCTACACAAATAGAAATTTCCTCATTTAAATGGAATATCTTTTCTTGCTAAAGTGTTAAGCACAACATAATAAAATTGCTATTGAATGATTATTGAAACAAAATTAGCCCTGTATATATCAAACAGGATGATTTCAGAGTGATTCTACTACACCTAAGAAGTATAATGGTAAAAAAAACTTATTTTTAGTAACTGAAAGGAAAATATGGTAAAAGAAAATCAACCTGAAACAACATTGTTCTTGTTTTCTTTTTTTTTGTTAAATGGGATTTTTATTAAATTAAAAAAATTATTATACCACTATGAGATATACAGTTACAAAAGTGTTCATATTTTGGTTTTGATTATACAGTGTTCCAACACCTATCCCTCCACCAGTGCCCATTTCGCACCACCAATGTCCCCTGATTCCCTCCCTCTCCCTAGTCTGTGTCTATGGCAGGCAATTTTCACTTCTCTCTCTCTCTCTCTCTCTCTCTCTCTCTCTTTCTCAATATCAGACCTGAATCCATAAAGTACATTGAAGAAAATATAGGAAAAACTCTCCATGGCATTGAGTTAAACACATCTTCAAAGATGAAACACCATTAACAAAGCAATTGGAATCAAAGATAAACATATGGAACTGCATGAAACTAAAAGCTTCACCTCAAAAGTACAGTGACCAAGATACAAAGACAGTCAACAGAATGGGAAAGAATATTTACCCAATACCCACCTGTCAAGGGGTTAATATACAGGATATATCAGGCACTGGTAGCATTGTTCTTGTTTCCCAGTGAGCCCTCTGAGAATCGGCATGCTTCTCCCAGGCAAAAGAGCGACCCTACCAAACTCTTCCCTGAAAACTATTTGATACAGCAAGTTTATCACACCATCCCCCACCATACAGACATATTATACAGGTAGTGCTATTATAGATTGGCTGTGTAAGTTGGTAAGATCCACTAAGTTATTTTTCAGACATAAAAAATGATTCAAACATTTTCTCATAAACATGAATGGCAAGTGCTTATTTGTTTTATGTCTTATCAATTTAAAAATGAAAGCCTTACTTTTGGGTAACAGGGGGACTTATCTTGCTTTATCTTTCCCCAATGCTGAGATGCAAGACATTAGTCAAAGATAGAAGTAGAAATTCAATGAATATTGAAAGAAAATTTGTTAAGATTATATAGGTAGCCAGATAGAGGCAAACTAGTTATTTTTGAAGGGTGAATAAATTAGAACTTACATAAACAATTAGAATACAGTGGCATTCATCAATTTTTGAACTGAATTATCCTGCTAAAGGACTCAACAGTCCATGAGGAGAAGGGCAAAGACCATTATTTTTATTTATTTAATTATTTATTTATTTATTATTTATTTATTCGTTCATTCATTCATTCATTCATTCATTCATTTATAATAGTTTTTGTTTTTTTGGCTGCATCCAGGATGCTCGGGGTTATTCCTGGCTCGGCACTCCTGGCAGTGTTCAGGGGTCCATATGGGATGCTGGGCATAGAATTGAGTCAGTCATGAGCAAGGCAAATACCCTATATATTGGAATATCACTCCAGTCCCACAAAGGCCATTATCAAGTAGTTTTCGGAGGTATATCTGAGCTAAGGTCTGAAATATGCGTAGTTTCTAGAAACAAGTTATAATCCTGGCATTAAGGGTGATTAAGTGTGAGGAGACAGGAAGCAAGATTTCTGTCAGACTCCCATAAACCATCAACTAACTTGCCTTCCCTTGATACTGGACAGAAGAGAGAATAGAAGAACAAAGAGGGGAAAGTTAAGCCTGATGCTATGGCAGAGACATTCTCAAAGCAGTAAGGAAGCAATCTTCTAGATGAGGAGAGATGTTAAATTACATCTTCCCCAGAAATGCAGCTTTTGATGTGTGTTTTCTCTCTTTCTTTGTGTCCCGACACAGGGCCAGGCCCTGGGATGTTCTACTATCAAAACACTTCAGAACACTTTAATGATCCCCAGGGAGGCAGCTATATTCTAGCACATCTGTGCATTTTACAGAAACTCAAACATAGGCAAATTGTTTTTCTGTTTGCTGTGTTTATTTCTGCTGTAGTTGTGTGTGTGTGTGTGTTGAAGGAAGAAGGGAGAGTATTTTAATGTTTATACTGTCACAGACACTTTAGAATACAGTTCACTTATTAGTGTGTATGTTTAACTGAAATGAGTGGACCTAACTCATAGCTGCTGTGAGTGGATGTCACTAAGGAAGTTTAAAAGACCCTGTAACTACTGACAGACTTTAGTGTCCAGAGACCTTTGTCAGAAGCATAGGTAAACATCTCTTTCTCACTCGTCTCACTCTCTTTTTCTCTCTATAACTCACTCTATATTCCTCCTTCGCTATCTTCTCTCAATAGATTATTTTTATCAGTTTTAGAATTTACAGAAAATTTTATTAGAATGCACAGTTCCATAGCCCACATTCTTCTCTGCATAGATTTCTCTATTATTGAGATACTGCATTAGTGGGATGCATTTGTTTGAGCTGATATTGACGTACATATAATGCACTAAAATTTAGTTTACATTATGGTTCACTTTCTGTCATAAAGTTTTATGATCATAAACATTACACTTGATTCAACAGAGAATAGTTTCACTTTCTAAAATTCCCTAAGAGACACCCATTCATTTTTCAAGCTGCTCATATTTCTAATATCAAAAAGGAAAATCTGTAGATCCCTAAGGTAAAAAGAAACTGACAGTCAGACTTACAGACCCTGAGTAGCCATATCAATATAGAACAGGGTGGTCGAAACATTTAGAGGAAGGGGAAGGAGAACTGAGAGAACACTAACAGTACAAACTAGTATAAGGCAGAAACAAAATGATAAGACTACATAAAGGCGTTATTAGTCACATTTTAGCTGTAGGCCCTGAGAAAATGCAGCTTTAATGTCTTATTCTAGAATTCTCAGAATCCTAGTGCAAGAGAAAAAACAGGAATGCAAGTTCCAAAGGCAGGTATTTTGCACAAGAACAAAGCATTATTTTCATATTTGTAAAATATCTCACTGAGTCATCATTTAGGACTTGGTGGCTCTGATCAACCAGACAGGCTGAGTTCAATTCACATTTCTTGGATCTCTGAAACCTCTCTTTACTCATTTTCTCCACTAGACATGAAAAGAATGGCACTTGAATTTTATTTTATTATCTTTTGGGTCAGGGGGATCCTTAGAGGTGCTCACAATTTCCAGAGGCTCCTCTGGGTGATTTTCAGCTAACTGGGTTGGTGGTTAATGCAAGAACTTGAGGACGCAGAGCTATGTGCATTCTGTAGCAAATAGGACTAACTCAACCTCTGGCAGTGTTCAGAGGCTTCCGCGGCTATACTGATGATGCTCTGGGGGCACTGTATTAAACATGGGTAGATCAAATGTATGATCTACATTGCTAGTATGCTACCTGCACTGCAGAGCCCGGCAAGCTACCGTGTCGTATTTGATATGCCAGATACCAGTAACAATTATAGACCCATTCCCATGACCTGAGGAATGGTTTGAGGCTCTTTATGTTCCTGGAGCAAGCAGATGCCCTTGGGCTTTACTGCATGAGACAGGACATATGGAGATGTTACTGGGCCGCTCAAGAAAATCAATGATGAACGGAAGACAGTGATACAGTGATACAGAACAAATGCAAAATGCATGCTTTAACTTATTTCTGTACTCTGTATTTTCACCATTAATGATGAATATAAAAATAATCATATTTGTCAAGATTCACATTCATCCACTTACCAGGATAATATTTCTAAACAATTATATGCAATGAGAATTCATTATAAAGAGTGCTTAAAAGGAAGTTTCAGCAATCCAGAGGGTTATCTATTAGGGATTAGAAAATCAAAACAGGAAGGAAAAAAACTGGCAACAGAGACAATGTGTGTAAAGCCTTGATGTATTCATATGTCTGTTCACACACATATGTGTGTAAATGGTGTTTGAGCATTTACAGATGGATAGGAGGACCCTGTGCCTTAATAGCGAAACATAATTAAAAGCTAGGCATTGTGATACAAGAAATGAAAGCATGACATAAATGCATACCATAATACACACATTACCCGAAAAGGTGTCGGTTCTGAAGTGGGCAACAGTATCAGAAATTCCAATAAATTTGTCTTTCACTTGATCACTTGAATCCCGTTATTCATCGATTTGCTCGAGCAGGCGCCAGTAACATTTCCATTGGACCCTACACGCCAATGTAGCCCAATGGCATTTGGTTGATTCAGGAATATGAAGAGCCCCAAACCGTTCCTTCAAGGTCTTTACAAGGAAGTCTGACCATCTTGTAGGTGGGCGGCCACTGCTTTTTGACATCCCGTGGATCCATTTGGTAATGGCTCTAGTCCAGCAGTTGTCTCCAAATCGCATTACATGTCCAGCCCATCTGATTTTCGATGCCTTGGCAAACGAGACACCTTCCCTGATTCTGGAATAGCGACGAAGGTCAGAACTCCGATTCCTTCTCTCACTTGAGTGAGGCATGATATTCCAAGCATAGCTCTTTCGATTCCTCTCTGGGAGACCCGAATCGCATTCTCATCCTGCTTTGGTAGGGCCCAGGTCTCTGAGGCGTATGTTAATGCAGGGAGAACTGTGGAGTCGAAGAGATGTGCCGGAGCCAGAGGTTCTTTTATCCTTTTAGCTATTTCTTCGATACCTTTGAAGGCATTCCATGCCACTCTCTTCCTCCGCGCAGCCAGGTTTTAGGTCGTTCATCATGTTGATTTCTTGACCTAGGTCACAAACTGCTGCATTCAGAGATATTTGTTCCATTGAGAGTGAATGGGGCCCCTGGAACTAGTTCATTCTTCATAAACATGGTTTTCTTTAGATTCAGCTGTAGACCTATCTTTCCACATTCTCGGTTAAAGTCAGCCAGCATTTGTGCCACTTGGCTAATGTTTGGTGTTATTAGAACGATGTCATCAGCAAGCGGAGGTGGTGTAGTTGCTGACCATCTATCTTCACCCCATTCCTTCCCATTCTAATTGTTGCATGATGTTCCCAATGGTGGCGCTGAAGAGGGTGGTGCTGAAATTTGTCTTTAATATACAGTTACACCCCTTCAGCATTTTAGGAATTATTTTGTTTGTCATGCCTGACTACAGTCAGGGCTTAGTCCTGGTTCTGTGCTTAGCAATTATTCCTGGTGGGGCTCAGGGGAACATGTGGGGTACTGGGCACCAAACCCTGGTCGGCTGTTCTCAAGGCAAGAGTGTTACTAACTGTGCTATCTTGCTCTGGCCCCCTTTTACCGAACTTGAATTTTTTTTCGTTGATATTATTGTTGCTTTAGGCATTGTGGTTTTGATTTCTGGGGACATTGCTGGCAACACTCAGGTCTTACTCCTGGGTCTGCTCAGGAATCACTCCTGACAGGGAATACTGGCATGAAGTGATGGGGATCCAGTCAGAGTTGGTCATATGCAAAGCAAGCAACTAAACGCCATGATATCTCTCCAACCTCTTAAATGTTTGCAAGGGATAGTTCCATTTTAAATTGTAAAAAGTCTCCTGTTGTATCTAATAACTATTTTCTTACTATTACTATCTAATCATTATGTTCTATGTCAGGAAACACTGGTTTTTGTTTTGATTTTTCTCCTTGACAAAAGTAAAGCATAACAAATATCCAACACCAACACCAATAAGTCAGATGATCTTAATAACAGAGAGAGTCCTGAACTCTTGCCTTCCCCACTTTCTCATTGGAGGCCATGAATTGATGGATTACATCAAACCAGAGGCACAGCATTATTTGAGTGGGTCTCTCAGGCAAACATAAGAATTTGAGGTTCAAACAATGTTTAGCAGGACGTTTAATTCTATGGGAGGCATTGAAAATTGACTTTTTATACAGCTTGACTAAATCCAACCTTTTGGTAGAGTTGGGCACTTGATGAGAACAGAACAGGAGAGTCAGAAAGGTTTCACTAGTGAAAGAAGTAATGAGCAAGTGTGTTAGGATTCTACTGGATCTCAGGAACTATGGCTATGCTTTTCAAAAGATCATGAACTATATGCGAACATGGCAGTCCACTTTATTCCTTTTAGTACTAAGAAGAGAATACTATATATCTACTACTGGACATAAACAACTGATAACATCTTATAGTTTCTCCAAATTCTACTACTAATTGAGGCATTAAAGTCTTACCTTGAAGGAGCTTGACTAGGGCAAAAGACTGACATTATAACATAGACATTAATTGATGGGGTGTATTGAAAACATTTAAGAAGGGAGGAAGAAGAGATAAAGGATAAGAGAAAATGCATTGAAGCATTGCACAAACCCATTGCAAACATGAACCATAGCCCAGAGAAGTAAATCTGACTATATTCTGCCTCTCTGCATAAAAGCTGCTCTCCTTCAAACTGCATTTAGCACTCAGGGAATCCAAACATTTCAGAAGCCGGAGTTGAAGCTATCTGACTTCAAGACTGCTAAAAGAATGTTCTGAAGGGGCCAGAAAGAGTGTACAATGTTTTGCATGCATTCAACCTGGTTTCAAACCCCAGCTCTGCATGTAGCCTCGAAACCCTGCCAGGAGAGAGCCCTCAGCAGAGAACCAGGAGTCAGCCATGGGCACTGTTGATGTGATCAAAACAAACAAACAAATACACACACAGACAAAAGAATGTTCTAAAAGGACTTGTATTTTCCACAAATAAATACCAGGATACCCTAGGACAGAAGAATTGGAAAGGAAAACATGAGAAGCATTTTTTTTTATTTGGCAAATATATTTCGCAGTTCTATTATTGTTTCTGACAGTCTTCGAGGGCCCAAGGCTCTGTCCCAATCTCAGGTCTCTGATTCTGATGGTGTCTCACAGAGCAGCCCTTCTAGAAGAGAAAGCCCTGTATTGAGAGTATGGGCATACACAGTGGGCAAACCCACCAGCCACTCAGCATACACATATAAGAAATAGTCATATCATGATTGTCTCATTTTTCCTTTCCAAATACAGAATCGAGTTGTTATTGTTGATGTACTTTGATTTTATGTGAAGACAGCAGGGTCAGGGAAGCTGGGAAGCTATCACCAGGCTTCAAGCAAATGCGTGAATTTGTTTACCACAAACAAAATCTTCTCAGCTACTGCTACCATCACCATAACAACAAGACTGAGGTTATTTCTATCAGCAAATCCCCACACAAGGCTTAGGCGGGTAGTTAATAAAGAGCAATGATAATTATATAGCAGCCAGTTGCCAGCTCAAACACACAGTTCTTTTTCCAAATTGTAGTTTCGTTTTATATCTAGAAATGGAAATTATAACTTAATAGGCTTTTGAAGTCCACTCCTTTACTTGTCTGGAAAATGGAAGAATAATCAGCTGGGGTAGCTTTATTTGCCTCCAAAGCATAAAACGGCCTCATTAATGGGGAAGAGTGAAAAAAAGCAGTAATGACTAGTAAAAAATGGCTTCTGGTTTAAGATGTAAAAATATTAAGAGAAAGACTCCTGGAACAAGAATGGATGTATGGAGGAAAGAGGGATTCACTGGTTCCTTCTCATTTTCACTGAGACAAGTTAGTTCAGTCAAATAAATGTATCAATAAGCTTATCTACTGCTAATCAACCATTTCATAACCTATTGACTTCCATTGCAGTTGAGAAACCATTTTAGAGAGATACAATAAAGAATAGCCAGATGTGAAAACACTGATTCACTCATTAAACTTTGATTGGATACTGACAACATCTACAGTGAGTCAGGCATTGTACTAATCCCAGAATATAGTAAAATGAATAAAACACTTTCAATTCTCAGACCC
Source organism: Cryptotis parvus (assembly GCA_021461705.1). NCBI lineage: Eukaryota > Metazoa > Chordata > Mammalia > Eulipotyphla > Soricidae > Cryptotis > Cryptotis parvus. The sequence continues at coordinate 85,666 of JAJIBD010024731.1, read as the reverse complement.
TGGTAATTTTCACTGTAGAAATGAATACAAATAGTTCATGGAGATTATATATCTACTGCATATATAATCTATATTTAATTATATATACACACACACACATATATATATATATATATATATATATATACATATATATATAAACTGTCTCCTATCTGCCACCTGCAAATGCAGCCAAGCACTGCAGCCACCGCAGCCACACCTGCAACACCTCAGGGGTAGTATATATGTACATGTATATATGTGTATATATGTGTGTGTGTATATATATATATATATATATGTATATATATACATATATACATGCTTGAGTGCTCAGGACTTAGTCATGGCTCTGTGCTGAAGAACCTTCCCTGGCTGTGCTTAGAGGAATCCTTACATGGTGAGTGAGATTAAACCTGGGACTACCTTGAGCAAGAAAAATGGCTAATTCCCTGTATATCTTTCCGCCCAGAAGGGGAGTAATTTAATATCTACACTGCAGATGTAAAGTATAATTTAAAGAGCAAACATGGTGCCTTTGGAGAGAAAATGTTCAAAACAATTGTTGAAGACCCTAAATCCAAATGATATCCAATGGGAGGGGAAGGTTCCCTGTGTCTCCCAGCATTACTAAGCACACTGAGTTTAGGAAAATTGCACTAGGGCACTTTCCATAGTAAGGGAAAGCTTCAGGGACAACCTGAAAGCCATGAGATTGTTAAAGGCCCTCTTAATTCTATTGAATTCTTCCAGAGATCAAGACAGTCCCGCTTAGGGGTGTGTGTTTGTGTGCACATTATTGGTTTTTGATTCATTTTGAACGAGGAAGTCTCAGTTTCCCTTGCTGACCTGAGAGAAGCCTCAGTTTCCCCTTGCCAACCTGAGAGAAGCCCACAGTTTCTCCTTGTCAGCAGCTCCAGTTCTCCCATTAACCTACCCCGCCTCATCCTAAGGCCCTATCTCTAACATTCCCGACTTTCCCAGAATCATACAATTCTCTTTGGAACCAGGAGTCACAAGACTAAGATAACAAACAATACCTGAGGTAGATAGCCAGAAAGACCCAAACCAGCCAGACCACCCTGAAGATTTCTGGCATTCTCTGTAATACTTGGTTGATATCAATGCAGGAGGCCTTTAAAAGAGCCTACACAAAATCACTTACTTTAACTTAGTCCTATACTAAGTTCCTCCCTGCAAGGGGAGTTCCTTTCCTTTCTCCTCTACTTTCCAATAAACTTTTCTACTTTCTAATTCTGAGTCTGAGCATCTTTATTATTCAATATTTTCATTCTTGAAAATATTGAAGAACCTGGGAATCACGATCGAACAGAGACCTGCCGCCGCTGCTTCTGCCTCACCTGCATCAATTTGGCAAGGAATGGCACACACAGAGACACACAGAGACACACAGAGACACATAGAGACACACACAGATACAGAGACACATATACACCTATATATTTAATTCTTTGTACAGTCATCTGCCAATGGGTGTTTAGATTGGTTTGGTATTTTGCTGATAGACAAGGATTCTTATTATATGCATATATATTCTTTTTTTTGTTTGTTTGTTTGTTGGCGCACATGCCCTGGTCATGGCTGCCCAGAGCCTTTGCATCTTTCAGAGCTATCTCCTGCAGGCCACACAGTAGATGGCAGGAGGACAGTTTGGATCTGTGACTCTCTATGTGGCAGAGTATTGTACCATGTATGATGTGTTAACTGTTCAAAGTATTTCCTCTTTCACAGATCTCCCTGTGGCACTGAACAACTCTACCGCAGTTTGCCTGGCTACATTGGATCTTCTTTTAAATGATATAGCCATAATTAAATCAGAGAGAAATGCTTTTTTGCCTCCTGGCAAGCGATGTGGCTCTCAGTAGTTCTAAAGGTTAGTACCCAGAACAACCCTGAAGTAAACATAAGGCTTTCGTGGAAGTTTGGAGAAATATATGCCTGGCTGGAGAATATTCATGGTACAGATACATGTCTTTTTTTATTAATCCTGATACATTTCATCTCAGATGCCCTTCCCCCCCATCTCTACAAAGTTCCTGCAAGAAAGCTGAAGACATATCTTGGCTAGGGAGAATTAGCATATAAATGGCCTAGGCCAAGTTAATGCACCTGATGGAATTGGCCCTGACTGAGATCCCTTGTTGTGGGCCAGACAGGGACTGAGAGATGAAGGAGAAGCCTTCTTCCTTTCTCTCTCTGCCAGCTGAGCTCTCTGCCTGTGGGGATTCCTTTCTGCCTGCTTGCTTTTCGGGCCTGAGTACGTGGTTCAGGGTCCAGCAGCCATCTTGGCTTGAGGATTCTAACCCAAGCATGTGGCATGGGCCCAGCTAGGAACTGAAAGTTTGGGGTTTTCCTGATATTGGATTGTACTGCCAGAACTTGTATGAGTAAAAGCCTTTTGGAACTTTGCTGGATTTTTGAATCTCTGTCTATCCGCTGGTGAACGGTCACCTTGGTGCAAAAGGGCATTCTGTCCTGCTCCCCAATATTGTTGGGAAATGCATTTGCACCCCAGTTCTGAAGAGAGCCCAACAGTTATTGTTTATTTATTATTGATTTTGAACCTCACTGAGTTCTGCTCATGGCTGACTCTTGGATCTGCATTAAGGGATCACTTCTGGAGAGTACTCAGGGAACCATGTGCAGTGTTTAGGATTGAATTCAGGTTGGATGCATGCAACCTTACTGGCATCATATCTCATATATATTATATATATATCTTATATATAATGTATAAGATACATATCTTATATATATCATATCTAAGATATATAAGAAATATATCTTATATATATATATATATATAGATATATATATATATATATAGATTGCAATACTATTCTACCATTTTAAAAAGAATCATGGCGCTATTTGGAACAAAATAACTGGTACTTGAAAAATTATAGTAAATCAAAGTATCACTGTATCACTGTCTTCCCGTTGTTCATCGATTTGCTCAAGCGGGCCCCAGTAACATCTCCATATGTCCTGTCTCATGCTAGTAGAGCCCAAGGGCATCTGCTTGCTCTAGGAACATAAAGAGCCACAACCCATTCCAGAATGAGGTCTACAATTGTTAAAATCAAAGTAAGTGAAAAACAATTGTTGGATGCATTCAATCATTCATGGATGATAAATACTAACACATGCTAACAGGCAAAAAAAAAATCAAAACTCACTCCTAGATATAATAAAAACTATGGTGGTGATCAGAGAGAAAGGATACAGGTGTTTGTGGAACAGGAAGCTCCTTTTTCTGGTGGTGAATTGGCCTTAAATCATTGGTGCTAGGTGCAATTAATCTCATACGCATACTGGGTGTAAGACTCATGTCCTGGAACTATAGTATTGTAGCTAACTGAAATTTGCAATAGATAAATATAGGATAGTTTTCATTCTGGCAATCTCTACAAAAGAGGGTTAGATTTCATTGACTTCTGTTCAATGACTAATTATGCAAATTAAGATACAAATAAGTTATGTTCAGATGGTACAGCCTGCAGATCAGATGAAAAATCTGCAACTGTTGTTAGGAATAAATGAAGTCATGAAATTTGCCTATAAATGGATGGACATGGATCATGCTAAGTGAAATTAGCCAGAGGGACTGCATTTTTTTTTGCAGGATAAAAAAAGTAGCATGATACCAATATCCAAGGCCAGACAAAACATGGATCAGGAGGTCTTGTCAGTGGGTGGAACCTACTGCAAATGTGGGAGTCAGAGGTTAGATAATATAGAGAAAGGAACAGTGTACTAATAATTATTGTAAATGATAATACCAGTGTAGAACTGAGCATTGAAAGTAGGCAAAAGGATACACAGATAACCTCTAAATGTATGTATTGCAAGCCACAATGTGTAAGAGAAGGGGAGAGGAGAGAGAGAGAGAGAGAGAGAGAGAGAGAGAGAGAGAGAGAGAGAGAGAGAAAAGCAAAAAATTGCCTGCTATAGACACAGGCTCGGGAGGCGGGGGAATCAGGGGACATTGGTGGTGAGAAATAGGCACTGGTGGAGGGATGGGTGCTGGAACACTGTATGACTGAATCCAAAAATGAACATTCATGTAACTGTATATTTCATAGCAGTCTAATAAAAAGATTTTAAGAGATAAAAATAAAAAAATAAATCTGCATATAGAAAATAAATCTAACTAAAAAAGTATTCAATGAAATATTCTGCTTTGTTTCAATCCAGGGAAGCCTGAACCCAGCAAGCAGCTTTATTTCAATTTCATAGATAGTTCTGGATAGCTTGTTTTGTTTGGTATAAGCCTCTTGACTCTTTCAGTCACCCAACTCAAATGACTCCCAAATGTTTCATATTACTTTTAAAATGATGTCCAGATTCCATCTTCAGAAAAAAAAAGAAAAGCAAAAAAGTTATGGTGATGTTTTTCATATTAAACTCACTACTGCAGCTGATTGCTCAATCCATGGAAGAGGAAGATGTTCTCCAAGGGTGGCAGCAGTGTAGGGTGTGAATCCCAAGTAGTGTTTCTTTTTCCAAGTTTGCAGCTTTTTCCTGAGCATGAAAGAATTTCACTAATAAATTCTCAAGTCTCCAAGGGCACAGAAACATGAGATGTCGTCAAAGCAAATGGTTCCCTCCTATTGACTTGACTGTCAGTTGTGTGGTATCAGGGATGACAAAACAAACTTAATCTAGTGTTCACCAGGTAATTTTCCATAACTAAAATTGGAGAAATGAAGGACTGGGAATGTATTTTGCCAAATTAAATCCTGTGTTCAATTTGTTTTATTTTATTTATTTATTTTTGATTCAGCATTTCAAGTGGAATTTAAATCTTTGGGGATTGGCATTCATTTACGTTTTGGCAGAACAGCACTTCCTGTTTCTAAGAAAAAGGCCCCAGAATGCTGCTTTCACGTCAAGGGCTGTTACAAAACAGCACTTGATGAATTGAATGCAAGTGAATGAGAAACATATGGATTAGCTTTCCATTAACAACCGCATGGATTTAATAATTAAGGGAAAATGCTTGAGAAAAAAAAAGTTATGAGTTTTGATGACTTAAATTTTTGTTAAAAATAAAATAAATATGAATCAAGCCACTCATTCTAAATGTGATAAATGACTGAGATCACCTATTTTATATAGAAACCACCTACATAAGGCTAATAGTTTGAGTTTCAAGCTAGAAACTCTATCCTGCCAAAACTCACCAATTGCTAATAGATTTGGGGAATATTCAATATGAGTCATTCTTTCATCATTGATGAGCATCAATGGTGCATCCTCTAATCATTGAGCTGACTACACTTTTGTTTGTTATTGTGTTCAATAAGGTAATTTATCATTTCTGACTTCTATTTGGCTTCTTCTCCTCATTCTGAATGGTTTAATGTTACACAGTCACCTGAATCGACATTAAAATTGCCTCACTCATGTAGATTGTGATTGTAGAACCAGTGTTCACTTAGATGTCCATATATACCGGATAAGTAAGAATGTTTACTAAGCATTCCGACAAACGAGTAAAATGGAAGTTATTTAATGTTCATAAGTTTAAATAAGTTGATAAGGGTAGTATTTTCCAAACCTAAAACATATTAGACTGTTCAGCAAGTAAGATCACTCTACGTTTTGTACCAATATAAAAGGGAAACAAAGAAAAGTGACAGGGAGTACAATGAATCCACACAAAATGTCAATAATAAAATAACTGGACATGTGCCTTTGATAGAGTAATTGTTTTGTAGCTGAACTATAAATATAACTATGCCTGAAAAACAGAAAACAATGACAAATGAGAAATAGTTTTCCTGCAATTTTCTATCACCTATTATTTAGGGCATCCCAACTCTGCTTATAGTAAATATCTCAAATTTACAAAATCAAATGTGTTTCAAATTTGTTTCAGCATCTATCAACAGAACAAACATCTTTGAATGCAGAAATTATGTGTACCTAGGTCAGGAACTCAACATGATGAATGACCTAACCCTGAGCTGCACACGAGGAAGGGAGTGGTGTGGAATGCCTTCAAGAGCATGGAAGAAATAGCTAAAAGGACAAACAAACCTCTGGCTCCAGGCACAACTCTTCGACTCCACCATTCTCCCTGTGTTACCATACGCCCAGAGACCTGGGCCTTACGAAAGCAGGATGAGAATGCTATTGGGGTCTCCCAGAGAGGAATCGAAAGAGCTATGCTTGGAATATCATGCCTACTCAAGTGAGAGAAAGAATCTGGAGTTCGGACCTCCATTGAAGATTGAGAGTAAGGGAAGCTGTCTGTTTTCCAAGGCATCAAAATTCAGATTGGCTGGACATGTAATGTGACTTGGAGACGACCCCTGGACTAGAGCCATTAGCAACTGGATCCCACGGGAAGTCAAAAGATCACGTGGCCACCCACCTACAAGATGATCAGACTTCATCAAGACCCTGAACAAACGGTTTGAGGTTCTTCATATTCCTGGAGCAAGCAGATGCCATTGGGCTACTACACTGGCATGTGACAGGGACAAATGGAAATGTTACTGGCACCCACTCGAGCAAATCAATGAATAACGGGATGTCAAGTGTCAAGTGGTCAATTGATCTCACGTTTTTCCTGTACCTTAAAAAATCAATAAACAGCAGTTTACAATTCCCCAAATCAAAGTAGAAACTTCGGGTTTATCCATAAGACCTCCCTAATATTTTCTATAGTCCTCATATAATATTTCCTATTGCTCATATTGGTGTTATTTGGAAGCTATTCCTGGCAGTATTTGGGTGGCAGTTCTTCATCCTGTGCTGGGGAGATCAAATGGAACTGAGGGTTGAACTTAGTTCCTAAGAGCATATATTCATCCCATAGAACTCTCCCCTTTCCAGCTATTGCCGTTATTTATTTATTTATGTATTTATTTATTTAATTATTTATTTATTTAGCTTTTTGGGTCACACCCTACGACGCTCAGGGATTACTCCTGGCTCTGCACTCAGGATTTACTCCTGGCAGTGCTCAGGGGACCATATGGGATGCTGGGGATCAAACCCGGCTGGCACAGCCTGGCCTCGTGCAAGGCAAACGCCCTACCCTCTGGGCTATCGCTCCGGCCCCATATTGCCAAATTTATTTTAATAAACTCTTTAAAATCAATAATTTTCAATTTTACTTGCACAGAAATTTAAAATATTCCATGCCATGAACTTCAAATTATATTTTTAATATTTTACTTACACATTATATATATTTCTATTTTATTTAAAGAAGTTTTATATATATATATATATTTATGAAATAGAATTTTTTGGTTGCTATTTTGCTTGCTCTTATCTGTTCAGAACCTGTTTTGTGGATTCAGTGGTTATCTTAATTATGTATTGAAATATTTTGCTCAGATGCAGAGCTACTCCCACTCCTACCCATGTGGAGCAGCCCATGGAGCAACTAGAGGGTGAAACTGGCTCCCACCCCGGCCGGGTTCAGCACAGCTCCTAGGGCCAGCAGACACTTGAGCTGCTGTGTCTGCGCCAGCTATGCTTAGAGCCGGGATTGGGACCCCTACCCTCATCCTGCCACCTCCAGTGACCCAGCAGGCGTCGCTAGGAGCCTGCAGTCATCATCAGTAACTCTGAAAGAGACTGGCCAGAGCACAGCTGTGCCGGCTCCTACCCACAGTGAGCGGCCACTTCAGGCTGCATGCCAGGCTTAGATAATAATCAAGTTTAGGGCCAGGTCCTTCCCAGGATTTTGCCCATATATGTATGATCATTGTAGCAAAAAACTGGGAGTGCTGGTGGAATGGGGAGTGGGGAGGTGGGCTTTGGCCTATGGTTTTTAAGGGCACATTGGTGATGGGACATTGGCGGTGGGAATGTCCCATCACCAATGTGCCCTTAAATACCATAGGCCAAAGCCCACCACCCACTCCCCATTCCACATCAGCTCCCCAGTTTTTTTGCAGCTACAATGATGGTGGTGGCGAGATGGGTACTGGGACACTCTATATCTAAGACGTAGAATGACTAAGACATAGATATTAATAGACAATTATTAATATCTTTGTAATTTTATATCTCACGGTGGTATAATAATAATAAATAAAAAAAATAAAGAAAAAGCAGGGGATTAACTAAAACCCAAAGATAGTGGAAAGCAGGGTCAGGAGAGCTGGTCCTTAGTAGGAAACTGACAGGGTAGGGACCCCTCTGTTAATGAGAGGGGAAAGTGGATGAGAACTGGGTGCTGAAGGGAGGGAGAGAGAGATGCTGGGAGCCTGCTCAGCCTTGGGACTGCAAACCAGAGCCTAAAGGGGTAAAGAAAGGAAAAAGCACCTCTCAGAGGTCCGGGCTGGGGTCGGGTGGAAAACTGGGGACACTGGTGGAGGAAGTGGACATGGATGAGTGTATGGGTGCTCCGACATTGTATACCGGAGTCTCAGCCATGAACAACTTAGTAACCTGTTCACTAATGGTAACTCAGTAAGTGGAATAAAAAATACTGACACCCCCTGTTTCAGTACTGAGTGCCCAGTGCCGGGTGCCAAGAAAGATGTAGAAGGACATGGGGCGTGTCCACAGCTGGGCATGCAGGTGAGGAGAAGTCGGACAGGTGAGCAGGAAGACTGCCTGGTGGTGACTCGTGCAGAACCGCATCTGGCCAGGTCACTCGAACCCCTGCAGAGGCTCTGGGGTCAAGAGGAGCCATGGCTGTCCAATGACTAGAGGACAAAGGAAGGAAGCTGGAGGCTGGAGTGGCCACCTCATGGAGTCAGCAGTAGGTCAGCACTTGGGGTACAGGTGGGGCTAGGGGTGGAGGAAGCCAAAAGAGTGGGAGTGAGAAAAAACTTGTCCAGAACCCACCTCTACGCAGTTAGGTACCACTGAACAAAAATAAAAAGAAAAAAAGAAAATGTTTCTACAATTATTTTATATATTTTAATTTTTTAATTTAAACTAGATGATATATAACTTAAATATAATTTAATTTTTTTCTAGCATTACAGAACTCTTTTAAAAATAGTCTAAGTCCTTTTCATTTATTTATCAACTATTAAATTATCCTGCATGGTATGGGAATAGTTGGTAGCACTGGAGTTCTAGAGAGTTGTGGATTCTGACTGGACCAAGGATTGTTCTTTGCAGGAGAGAAAATTCTCCCTCACTTCCATGCAGGTGTTCCAGTTCTGTTGCTGTCCCTTTTAGAAAAGAATTTTAGGAAAAGGCAAAATAATTTTGTTGAAAGAAATTTAGAGATGTGAGGGGAGAGAAATGCATATTTAAATATAAATGGACTTGGAAAAAAACCATCATATCTTTTTTGGGAGGTTATATACAATCCCTGAAAATTTTCCAGGAGGTCTGGAGTTTTCTGCCTATGTAAAGCTTACTCTGGATGTTGTCACAAGAAGAGCCTTGCACTGTTGATGGTCTTTCCGTATTCTTTTTTTTGGATCACACCCAGCACTGATCAGGGGTTACTCTTTGTGCTCAGGAATTACTCCTGGCGGTGCTCAGGGAACCATATGGGATGCCAAGGCCGCGTGGAAGGTAAAAGTCCTCCCCCCCCGGACTCTCCATATTCTTACTATGACCATTGTATTCTTCTATAGTTTCTCTTTTCCTTGGGATTCACCCTCCTCTGGGTGGATTTGGCCTCCTTTCTGGATCTGGGTGGTGCCTCAAATTCCCTATCTCCAAAGATTTCAGGATTTACACCTTAAAGGAATGAAAATTACCAAGGGCTTCCTAACCATCCACCTGAAATATTTAGTAATTGGTATTTAAAAAATTAAAATTTCAATACAATAGTGCAGATGACTAAACAAAAGGGGAACAGGATGCGATAAAGAGTGTTACTAGTTTCCTAGTGAACTGCAACTATAGTTCATGGAATGATAGCTCCTCTGAAGATGTAACCTTGGATATACTTTTACTGCAGAGCCTTGAGATAAGGAGATACTTCTGAGTTTTCCATATGGACCCGGCATCTAATAAATAGTATTCCTATAAAATGAAGGTACTGGAAAATTTAACAGAGAGAGTAGAGGAGAAGAAAAAAGATAAAAGTGTAAATTGCAGTTTGTATTCAACTACGGTCTTAGAGGAAGTCATTGTTGAAATCTTAACCCCTAGAACTTCAGAAAATAGCTGTACACAGACTTAAAGACCTAAAGAGTTTAAGTCTTTAAATGGATAGTTAGCCTATGATTATATGTTAGTAAGAAAATATTAGGTACAGAAGAAATAGCATAGGAAAATGATAATATACAAACCAAAGAGAAGGGCTCTAAATAAAATCAATTCCATAGCCCCTTTGATCCTCACATTTCTCTGCTGTATGGAAGAAAAGCCAATGACTCTTGTTTAAACTACCCAATGTATGATAATTTGCTGAAAATTTTAGCAAATTTCCAAACAATAGCTAGTCATCAATATAGAAGTAAGGCCAAGAAACACTCAGAGTCACCAATTTCAGGAAGAAGCAAGAAAGCATTTTTCCCAGAGCTCAGTTTAGTCTTTCATTTTAGACTTCTGGCCTGTAGAATTGTGAGACAACCCACTGTTCTACACTTCTTTCCTCATATGAGGGACACTGAAGTAGGTTCAAAGTTCTTGTGTTGAATTTTTTGAGGTACAATTTTGGGGAAATTATCTAGCAAAGTCTCTGAAGTCAAAGTAGAAAAGAAAAACCAAAAATCTTGCTCATTCCTGTTTGAATTGTTCAGATGAGTTGTCTATGGGCAATCCAAAAACAAGGCGAATTACACCATACAAAAGTAATGTCTCTTGTTCTGAACAATAGTCAGCAACTGGGGCACTTACCTTGCATGCAGCTGATTTTACTCCCAGTATCACATATGTTCCCCCAAACCCAGCTTGGAGTGATTCCTGAGCACTTAGCCAGGAGCAAGCACCACTGGAGTTGACCCAAAACCAAACAAACAGGCAAAATAACAACACAGGAGTTATGTCTCTATAAACACTGAATCTATTGGCATAATGTTTTCATGGTTAGTTTCTGCTTCCTGACAGCAGAGATCTTTACAAAGTTAAGGGGAAAGGAAATTATAAACAGATTTAACAGATGACAAAATAAATAAAGACAGCAATATGAGAGATGAAAGAAGGGCTATTTCTGAGAGATAATGAACTGGTGAGTCAGCTCTGCATTTTAAGAGCAATTCTTAATTAGAAATGTTTTGCTAAATTTAATAATGGCATGAAGAGTATATGGAAAATAAAATAATTTTATTTATACCTGAGTTCTTGCTAAGATCCTCTATAACAAAATGTGCACTTAAAGTGAAAAATAAACAAGCTGTTTATCATGGAAGTCACCTAGGAAAAATGAGTAAATTCAACAAGTGACTGAATCTACAGTTTTCTATATCATTTTCAACAAAAGAAAAATGGAAGGTGTGTTGGAAGGGGGCGTCAAGGCATAATCAAGAAAGGTAAAGAAAATAAGGATGAGAGTGTTATGCCATTCAAATCAATACCTTACCTATTAATAGGATTTTCTTGCTACTTTTAGTTTTCCTGTACCCAATTTCTAAAAAGAGACACTCATACATACAATTGAGGATTTCCTTTATCAATGTAAACAATCAAAGAGGTGAACTTCTATTCTTTTCTCAGATTTATCCTCTGTCTTATTTTATCAAAATAATCCTTCTGCAAAAAAAGGCATAGAATAGAGTGACATATTTTGTTATCTTTCAAGGTCAAATTTACTGATGCAATCAGGATAGAAGCATGTGTTACTTTTTTCTGTGAAATTCTCTTATTCTTTTTTTTCTTAAGTCCATGCTTACAACACCATTCTGCAAAGGCTACCCTTACTCATACCCATGAAAAAAAAGCACAATGCATGGAAGCTAGGATCATAAATTAACTGTCCCAAATGAAAGAGAATTAATTAAGGCAAAATATAAATATTTTGCTGGGGTTTATTGCATCTGTGTCCTTGGAGATACAAAATTAAAAAAATCCCTTGTACTTTGTTTTTAAGTTGTCTGTATACAAGTCAGTCCTATAAGCTCAGTCAGCCCCTGGTCGTGTCCTACATAGCTCCTAGAGCTTGCTCAGCATGTAGGCGGCCAGCTGTTCGTGGCCGTGCAACAATCTTAGACTACAACGGATTTCAGAACTGGTCCTTCCCAGGACCTTTCACATTTATACAATGTAATGATCATTCTAGTTGCAACAAACTGGAGAGGTTATGGGGAATGAGGAAATTATGATGTCACACTAGAACTCAGTATTGAATATGCACACAGAGACATCACGCATCGTTAAGATCTGTTGGGCAAACCACAAAGTGTGAGAGAAGGGAGAGAGAAATACAGGGACAGAGACAAAGAGATAGAAAGAGAAATAAAATGTGCCTGCAATAGGGGCAGGCTGGATTTGGGGTGGGAGGGCGTGTCTGGAATATGGGTGGTAGGAATTTGGCACTGGTGGAGGGATGGATGCTGGAACACTGTATGGCAGAGACCCAATTATGAACATCCTTGTAATTGTATATCTCACATGGTATAATAAAAATTTAAAAAAGTTCAGTCCTATAAACAAATAGAAAATTTATGTGAGTCAGGGTTATGCATCCAAGATCTGATTGGTGAATCATTATACAATGAGACTAAAAGTTCATCTGCTGATGCAGCGACACCTTTTGAAAGTTAGCTAAACAATGATGGTTGAATATCTGTCTTAGATAGTCTCTGATCGACTAGCTTTGTCTTAGTTTCTCCTGACTTCCACTTGAGGGAAATGTAGCCTGGATATGACTTAGGTGTGACTGAGGCCTTACCCTCTACAGTTTTTATTGATGTTTTAGGTACTCAGACTATTTCCAAAATATTTAATTTTGTAACAGGTCCAACTGTAGACTAATGTAGCTGGAGAAATCTTAGGGTCCACCCTTTTGGTAGATGATAAGCTAAGAAAGTGATGGCAAGAACATAGGGAGATACAGTTGTGGGAGTAACAAATATCTGTCTCCCACACAGGTGTCTCTGACTCACTTTACTTTCTCTCAAACATACTTCCCAAGCAGCCCGGGGAGAACACAGACATGGTGAGATGGTGCAAGCTCATTGAATCACTTGTATCACTTGCCTTCCCATTCTTCATTGATTTGCTTGAGTGGGCACCAGTAACTTCTCCATACTTCCTATCACACTAGTGTAGCCCAAGGGCATCTGCTCACTCCAGGAACATATAGAGCCTCAAACCATTCCATCAGGTTATGGGAATGAGGTCTATAATTGATACTGCTTTTGGCATATCAAATACAACACAGGTAGCTTGCCAGGCTCTGCTAGCACATTAACAAAGAATAAAAAACAAAATCATGCAAGCACCCCACACACACACATATACACACACTTCACAATCTAATTAGCAAGTTTACCTCTGGAGCAATATCCCAATTAAAAAAAAAACATTGGTTTACGTTTGTTTTCTGCTTATAAGAATAGATTTTCATTTCCCTGGGGAGAAAGAAAATGGATTCTTCCTTCTGAATTGTGTCCTTTTCACGCCTATATAGTTATTCCTCAAATTGCCCAAATCGTGGATTTCTTCTCAGTGTTTGGAGGGAGAAAGCATAGATTTAACCCATAATAGAAATGATCTCAAGCCCACCAGTGTTAGAGCATGCTTTCTGAATTCCTGCACTGGGACTGCATACAGACGTCCTAGGAGTCTGGCCTGAAGGATGTTTTTATGGCACTGAGCAATAGATCCCAATAGTTGAGAAATGCAGAGCCCGCTGTGGTGGCAATCCATCCCAACTGAAACCACAGGGGAGGTGGGAGTTATGGAATTGCAATTACATGGGTTGGAATTTGGCCAGCATGCCAGAGTGAGATGGCACAGTGGTGTCGGCATCCCTAAGTGTGCTGGAGTGAAGACATTTACACATCATTTACAATACACAGGAGGAGTTTCCAGAGGCAGCTGTGACTCAGCCCTGAAAGTTCATAATAGAAGAAACAAAATGTTCCTCACAAAAAAAAAAAAAAATTAGAGTTCTATCAAATCTGGAGGTGTTCCATTCTCATCCAGATCTCACAAACAGGGAAACTGAGTGAGAAGGAATTAAGTTCCTTCTACAATATCACACAGCCCAGAGTTTGATCTGGGTCTAGATTTCAGTGTTTTTTATTTTCAGTTGTCTTGTTACCACTGTGGTGTTAACTCTAGGGAACCACTATCTCAAACCACACACCCTTGACTTACCAAATAACATCTTGCCTGAATGTCTCATAATATGTGTGTGTTTACATGTAGTGAATTATATTTTATATGTACATATATATTATATGCATATGGGTTTTTGGGTTACATCCAGTACTGCTCAGGAGCTATTTCTGGCTCTGCACTCAGGAATTACTTCTGGTAGAGCGTGAGGGACCATATGGGATAATCAAACTCATTGGGCCTGTGGAAGGCAAACCTCCTACCTGCTGTACTATCGTTCTGGCCCCTCAAAATGAAATATTTTAATGCAGAACTCAACATCTAACAAAACCACCTGGGCAAGGACCTGATGAGGGCTCAAAGAAGTAAGAGGTTACATACCATAACAAAGCCTCAGGAGTCTAGTAGGACGAACTCTCAATTGAGTCTGTTTTTTTTTTTGGGGTGGGGGGGTCACACCCAGAAACGCTCAGGGGTTTCTCCTGGCTCTGCACTCAGGAATTACTCCTGGTGGTGCTTGGGGATCATATGGGATGCCGGGGATCAAACCCAGGCCGGCACAGGCTGGCCGCGAGCAAGGTAAATGCCCTACCTGCTGGGCTATCACTCTGGCCCCTTGAGTTTGTTCTGACTGAGGGATATATAAGACCACATAGAACAAAGCTCATATGGGCATAATATAATTGACTGACATGTAGATAATACAAAGACTCAGCCTTCCCTAAAAGCTTTCAACATGATCATAAGCCTATAAGGCCTTGGCCTTTTGCTCTCCACTGGGCTGTCTTTTCTTTCCCAATAGTCTATTACTTTGTTAGTATCAAGTATCTCTCAATGACCCTGGCTCTGTACTCAGGTACTGTGCCTGGGGGTACTCTGGGGACCACATTGGATGCTGGATATCAAACCCAGGTTGTCCATATGCAAAGCAAAGCCCTACGCACTGTATTATCACTCCAGCCCCTTGAAGGAACTTTCTCCTGAGCAGGAGATGAAAGCTTACTTTCTGCCTAGAGAGGGTTTTCATATAAAACCCTACCAATTTTGCCTTAATGAGTGTTTTTTTTTTCCTTTCCTTTTTTTTTGTGAATTTTGAGTCATACTCAGAGGTACTCAGGGTTACTTTTTGGCTCTGAGCTCAGGGATCACTCCTGGCAGTGCTTGGGGGACCGTATGGGATGCTGATATTGAACGTGGGTTGGCTGGGAGCAAGGCAAGGACCCCACTTGCTGTACTGTCTCTCTGGACCCACGACATGTCTTTTTATTTCTGTAATTCTGAAATAGGCAGTAAAAATTCCTGCCTCACTAGATGGTTGGCCAAACCAACATTTCTCAACCAAAAGATGTGTAACTTCTTAGGGTCCCCTAGAGTAAAACATCATTATATTATAAAGAAAATAGAGAAAATAATATTTAGAATTTTGAGACTAGCAAAGATGTTTTTGGTAGTTCATCAAAATCATAAACTATAAAGGGTAACAATCATTTCACATCATCAAAATCACTCTATACTCTTTCAAATATATCCTTGTGTGAAGAACAGGCAAAGCACAGTCCCTGATAATTATTCAGAACACGGATCTCTGACACAGTCACAATTCAGATCCCCAAATGTGATACACATGTGCTCTACCATTTGATCATATCCCTGCTGAACCTCTCTTTGAGTTTTAAACATGGATGGTTAGTTTCCAAATCCTAGGTTTATTATCTTGCTGCAGGAAGCAGTAGAGCACATGTAATCAGTCATGTATTAAAGAAAACAGGATAAAATTATTGAAGGAACTAAA
The DNA here is from genome assembly GCA_021461705.1 of Cryptotis parvus. Classification (NCBI taxonomy): domain Eukaryota; kingdom Metazoa; phylum Chordata; class Mammalia; order Eulipotyphla; family Soricidae; genus Cryptotis; species Cryptotis parvus. Next base: position 69,708 of record JAJIBD010024731.1, on the reverse strand, counting down.
ATATGTTAATTGAGGTATCATATGCAATATATTGGCCAATGTCACCAGTCTTTATGGAGTGATTACTCTGTGCTAATCCTTTACAAGTTTTACTTCAATCTCTTTGTAGAAATTTATGGGTTACTTTAAGTGTTCTAATTAGAGATTTGAGAACATCAATGGAAGGTTAAGCTAACCCATCAGAATTTCAGAGTGGAGTAGAGAGAGATATAGCACGTCTCTACTCTCACTTTACCATATTCTAGATGTTTCTTCCAGTGCTTAACTGAAGACGTAAGGTCAGCCCTCTCCAGAATTTATTCCATGCTGCTTCAAGGTAGAGGAGAAATCATTTTTTTAATGCTTTGTGTTATCTGTTAAAAAAGTAGTTTTGACCTGTATAGACCCTCACAGCCACTCCTCTGCTTCAGATACTTTTATTTCAGATTTAATATTCCATTTATCAATTCATTGTTTTCAGGCTTTACTTTCTTATATTTATTCCAAAAATCAAGGATATTTCTTCTTCATTTTTTTCTTTTGCTTTTGGGTCACATCCAGCTATACTCAGGGGTTACTCCTGGCTCTTCACTCAAGAATCTGAACTTTTTAATTGTATATCTTTATAATTGTAAGAATTAAAAATTAAAAAAAAAGAATCTCTCCTGGCGGTGCTTGGGAGACCACATGGGTTTGTTCCCCGGGTGGGCCGTGTGCAAGGCAAACGCCCTTCCCGCTGTACTGCTACTCAACCCCATATTTGATTTTTATGGGCAGTAAGTGACTCCCAAAGAGAAACTGTCTTTCACGTTTCTGAAAGATAGAACACTCTCCTGATTCAAATTTTCAACAGATCCTACAGAAAAGTATAAGCCAATAATATCTGTAGGATATACATTTTATGTTCCAAAACAAGTATCTGCTAAGATATTCCTGACAGAACTCAAGTTTTACTTTTTTATTGCTTCCAGTTTATGGCCCTTTTGGGGAATTCCACTGCTTCTTACTTCTCTGAACCCATCAGCTTCAGTTCATCAGTTAAATTTGCGTTAGTCAGGACCCTGATTGCTCAAGGCACACCCTACACATTCCATTCTCCACTTTCTTTTGCTTTATCACATTTAATCTGCCTTGTAATTCATTCTTGAGTCCCTTCTAAAGCCGTTCCTATTGCCTTTACTCACTTGTTCACTAACGATTAATGAGTCCATGCTATCATGAGAATTTTGTTTTAATTTGAGCTAATTTTATTCTTCAGAGTCAATCAGAAGCTTGATATCTGGGAACTTCTTCTCTGTTGACATCATATTTTCACGTGATTAATGTTTATGACATAAAGTTAAAGAAATCAATCAAAGAATGATATTTTTTTCCTATTTCTGACTGATTCCATACTTATCTGGTCTATTTAAATGAAGATTACTACTTGAACGCTGAAAAATTAATAGCTACTTTTCTTGGTTGTTAGGGTCGTAAATGACATATACCTCCTATTAAAACTAACTGTGAATATAATTTTCTTTAAATGAAGGAAAGGGTTTGAGCAATAGTACTCTGGGTAGGACTGACAGAGTTCAATAATAGGCACCCTGTACAGTCCCTAAGACTGCCAAGAACAATCCCTGATTGCAGAACGAAGAGTAATTCCTGAGTGTTGCTAGTGTGGCCCCCAAAGAAAGAAAAACAAATCCAAACAAAACATGTGCAAAGAAGGTATGATATATTTTTTTGGGATCCTTGAACAGTGCTGTTTGAATTCATCTAAATTTTGAACAATGGAATATCCATTAAAAGAAACGTAATCCACTTAATATTATAGGAACTCTCAGTCATCCTATGAGTCAATTTTTCCCAACTGTGAAGTAAAGAAAATAACAACTCATTACCTATAGTGATAAGGTAATAACTAAGATAATAATGGATTACCTATGTTTCATGAATTTATGGCTAGTGATTATAAAATGTCTTAATTTAATACACAATAAAAATAAGATTACACAGGGACATGATTATAAAGGATATGTATGTGATAAATTTCACTGTCCTTCAAGATCAAACAAATTATAGGATATTAGCATGTGAGGGCGAAATGATACACTGATCATCTTATAAAATATTTTTATATGATACAGTTGTCCATTTTTTTGACAAAGAGTAAAATAAATTTCCAACTTAATTCAACATGTAATATAACAAATAGTTATGATTTTGACAGAGAGCAATCATTATCATCTGTAATGTCTACTTTGAAATAATAGTGTTGCATAAATGACAATAATCTGTTATAAGAAGATATAATTCATCTTATGTGTAAAGTAAATTATGAAATCATTAATATTCATTGAACAATATTAATAATTTATTATTATTGAACATAGTGACATTTAGAAAACTCATGGAGATTCTCCACTAGATTAGTATATTTTAAAACCCTGGCCTTGAAAAGAGATTTTCATCTTTCATTTTAAGACATATGGGAAGGGGATGAATTGAACCAGAGCTACAGATCAGAGAATACAATTGATGGGAAAAGGTGAGGGTAAGCTAAGGAGAGGAAACAAATGCTAAAACCTAGCATTTTAATAAGATTAAATCCTAAAAGAGAATTTAAGAACCAAGTCCAGCATTAAAGCCACCTTGTTAAAGTGCCATTTCTATATGGCCTAATTTTCAGTTTTTATTTTCCTTAATCTAGCTCAATATACTTCATAGAGGTAGCCCTGTATCTTTATTTACATATAACATTCTCTTTTATTAAACAGGGAAATGTTTTGTGGGTCCCAAAATATTTATAGCCCCTAAAAACCATGCTTGAATTAGTGTAATAAAACTAATTTATACATTATAAAGCGTTGACCTTTTTTTTCTTATTTTATTATACTACCATGTGATATACAATTACAAAGATGTTCAGTTTGGGTTTCAGTCATACAGTGTTCCAGTCCCCATCCTTCCACCAGTGCCCATTTCCCACCACCAAGTCCCCAATGTCCCCAATTCCCTCCCACTCCCTGGCCTGCCTCTATGGCAGGTTCTTTATCTCCTCTCTCTCTCTCTCTCTCTCTCCCTCTCTCTCTCTCTTCCTTCTCTCTAACACCTTGTGGGTTGCAATACATACATTTAGAGGTTTTCATGTGTATCCCTTTGCCTATATTCAATGCTCAATTCTAGGCTGGTGTTATCATTTTTGACGATTATTAGCACACTGTTTCCTTTTCTGTCTTAGCTAATCTCTGACTCCTACATGTTTGTGGTAGATTCTACCTATTGGCAAGACCTCGTGATCCATGTTTCGCCTGACCTTGGATATTATTATCATACTATATATACATATACATACACATATGCATATATGTATATATATAAATATGTCATGCAAATAAATGCAGTCATTCTATATCTGTCTTTTTGCTTCTGGCTAATTTCACTCAAGATGATCCTCTCCATGTCCATCCATTTATAGGCAAATTTCATAACTTCATTTTTCCTAACAGCTGCATAGTATTCCAGTGTGTAGATGTATCAAAGTTTCTTTATCCAATCATCAGTTCTCGGGCAAACTGGTTGTTTCCAGATTCTGGCTATTGTGAATAGTGCTGCTTTGAAAATAAAAGTGCAGATGGTGTTTCTGCTGTGTATTTTTGGTTTCCCTGGGTATATCCCAGAAGCGGTATGGCTGGGTCAAACGGGAGCTCAATTTCTAGTCTTTGGAGGAATGTCCATATTGTTTTCCAAAGTGGCTATACCAGTCGACAATTCCCACCAACAACAGATGAGAGTCCCTTTCTCCCCACATCCATGCCAGCACTTGTTGTCCTTGCAATTTTGGGTATGTGCCAGTCTCTGTGGTGTGAGATGACATCTCATTGTTGTTTTGACTTGCATCTCTCTGATGATTAATGATGATGAGCATTTTTTTCATATGTCATTGGCCATTCGAATTTCTTCCTTGTCGGAGTTTATGTTCATTTTGTTTCCCCATTTTTTGATGGGATTGGTTGTTTTCTTCTTGCAAAGTTCTACCAGTGCCTGATATATCTTGGATTTTAATCCCTTATTAGATGGGTATTTGGTCAATATTCTTTCCCATTCTGTGTACTGTCTTTGTATGTTGGTCACTGTTTCTTTTGAAGTAAAGAATCTTGCTTTTTAGTTTCATAGTCCCATATGTTATCTTTGCTTTTAATTTAAAGTGTTGTTTCATCTTTGATGATGCCTTTAGCTTCAATGTTATGATTGTTTTTCCTATATTTTCTTCGACATACTTTATGGATTCAGGTCTAATATTGAGATCCTTAATCCATTTTGATCTGACTTTTGTGCATGATGTTAGATAGAGGTCCAACTTCATTTTTTTTACATGTGGTTGCCCAATTTTCAAAACACCACTTGTTGAATAGGCTTTCCTTTTTTTCCATTTTATCCTTTTTGCTCCTTTATCAAAGATTAAATGATCTTGCATATGAGGCTTGGTGTCAGGATATTCAACTCTATTCCATAGGTCCACAGATCTGTTTTTATTCCAATACCATGCTGTTTTAATTACTACTTCTTTTGCAGCCCTGTATTTTAATCTCATTTATTATTAGCAAATTATCTCAAATCATCTACATTTGTTCAAAGACACATTTTTCATAAAGTATTATCTGAATGTTAGATTAAGTAATATGACTCACACTTAGACAGTTAGCAGAGGAGGAAGAAAACTAGTTTGCTGATCTGCATTGACCAGATCCCAAACAAGATTGTGTTAGATTCAAGAATAAACCAGAGTAACAACCTTCTTTTGGAGGTAGCAGCAAAGTTTTTATAGGAAGAAATTGTTTATAATGCTAGAAATCTGTCAAAAACACAACAATAGTTAATATTTTCCAATGTGGAATTTTTTGGGGTTGGAGGTATGCAGCTGTTTGGACCACACCTGTTGATTCTCAGGGCTCACTCCTGGCTCTGAGCTCTGAGATCACTCCTGGCAGGCTCAGGGAACCACATCAAGTGACAAGGATGAAACCCATGTTGGCTGCGTGCAAGGGTAATGCTCTTCCTACTCTACCATTGCTCTGGCCCCTGGAATCAAATTTGAAGTGTTAATGAAACTTTCATGCTTAGCTTTTAGTTTTAACTTTCCTATATTTTCATACATATATCAGAGCAATTATAGGGGGCATGTACATAACTGGCCAGAGGTCACTTTAGACCAAGAGTTGCATACTCATAAACGTATATTATTTTCAAAGTAGTTAGTTCTGCAGCTGACACATTAAAGTCAATAAGAGTTTTATGGATTTTTGGCACAAGTTTAAGAAAATTTATAGGATGAAGAGAAAAATGGTATTAGTGCAAGGGATGTGGTATGTGGATGGAATCTGAACATATTCACACTTTATTTTTAAAATATTTTTATTATACTTCCCTCCCGTCAGAACTCCACCCAGCAGACCAGCCCATCACAGCCCGGTCCGCACCACCCTGCCCAGCTTTTCCTCAACCGCCCGGATCGGTCCAGGCTCCACATGGGGCGGCTGTTCTTCCACAGCCGTGGGCGCGGGGGGGTTGGATTTCTCTCGTCAGCATAGCGGGCCACGTGGTTCATCAATAAATGCTTTATTTGGAGGTGTTTAAAAGAGTTTGCCTCCCGCTTGACAAGCCTGGCAAGCTTCTCGTGTTGTATATGATATGCCAAATTCCAGTAACAGTTATATTAGGTCATTCCCATGACCTAATATAATGGTTTGAAGGCTCTTTATGTTCCTGTAGCAAGCGGATGCCCCTGGCTCTACTGGCATGAGACAGGACATATAGAGATATTACTGGTGCCCGCTCTAGCAAATAGATGATCAACGGGAAGATCGTGATCGTGATTATACCACCATGAGATATAAAATTACAAAGATGTTCGGGTGTTCATGTTTGTGTTTCAGTAATCCACTGCTCTAGCACCCATCCCTCTACCAGTGCCCATCTCCCACCACCAATGTCCCCAATTCCCCCACCACCCCAGTCTGCCTCTATGGTAGGTTCTCTCTCTCTTGCTTGCTCTCTCTCTCTACCCCCTCTCTTACACAGTGTGGCTTGCAATACATATATTTAAAGATTATTGTGTATATCCCTTTGCATATATTCAATGCTCAGTTCTAGCCTGGTATTATCATTTCCAATGATTATTAGCACACTATTCTCTTCTCTGTCTTACCTAACCTCTGGCTCCTACACACTTGCGGTATATATATATATATATATATATATATATATATATATATATATATAATTTTTATATCGTGCAAATAAATGTAGTTATTCTATATCTGTTCTTTTCTTTCTAGGTAATTTCATTCAACATGATCCTCTCCATGCCCATCCATATATAGGCAAATTTCATAACTTCATTTTTCCTATCATCTGCATAGTATTCGGTTGTGTGGATATACCAAAGGTTCTTTATCCAGTTTTCTGTTCTTGGGCACTCTGATTTTTTCCAGATTCTGAATTTTGTGAATAGTGCTGCTAAGAAAATAATAGTGCAGATATGTTTCTGCTGTGTGGTTTTGGCTTCCCAGGTTATATTCCAAGGAGTGTGATAGCTGGGTCAAACGGGAGCTCAATTTCTAGTTTTTGAGGAATGTCCACATTGTTTACCACAAAGGCTGTACCAGTGAACATTCCCACCAACAATGGATGAGAGTCCGTTTCCCCAGCATCCCTGCCAGCACAGATTGTTCTTACTCTTCGAAATATGTGTTAGTCCCTGTGGTATGACAACATTCACACCTTAGAGTAGCATTCTTTTAGATGTTATGTGAGACAAATTGTTCCTCAAACTTGTCTTGTTGTCACTGTTAGCGATGCACAGCCATTACATTCAGTGGTGACCTGAACTTCAAAATTCACCCAAATAACTTCCATTTCACAGCTTGAAACCTCAATTGCATTGATTCCTCTTCATTCCCTTTCTAGATAGTCCTCATGTTGAGTGATTTTCCCCATTGACTAAACTTGATTTTGACAATCTTGTTCTTGGTAATCACAGTGCTTTGAACTCATTCCCAGGCATGAGTTTCCACTGACTATTGTCAATCAAACTGCTCACTTCCAGCTGTTAAAGTTCAGAATCATTGGACACAATTAAGAAGTAGAGAAAGAATCTTCTTCCATCATAAAAATGGTGATGATGTAATTGGGGAAAAAATTGCTCGTTTGATCACACATACTTTTCCAGTTTCATTTGTCTGTAACTTCAACCACTTTATAAATGCTCCAAGGGGAGCAATTGTGTTTCTTCTATATAACTCATAGAACTTACGCATATGCATGTGGCTAGACTGAGGGAAATGGTTACTTGACTGGTTATACTTACTGAACATTAACTATTTAAGTATATTTTAAAAGATTATTTACAAAGAAGCCTATTATTAGTCACACGTTGATCATTATTCTCATCATGCACCTCCCATGAGAAAAAAGAAAGTGTGCTAGGTATAGCATCTCTAAAAAAAAGTAACAAAGAGACCCTTGACTTTAAGTATCATATATAGAAGTGGAAGTAAATAGGCATAATATATAAAAAGAAACATCATGGAAGAGATACAGGCACAGAGTTAGAGCAATTCCAAGAACAAAATTTAAATTCTTACAGTTGTGTATTTTCAGAAAGATATCTGAAAGGATTCAACCATAAAATCAGTGTTTTAAAGCTGGCAGGAATTGGATATGCAAAATAGAAGGTATTATAAAGGTATTTATTGATGTAATTATATATAATATGCAATTATTCAAGTATGCCTCATAATTTAGATGATATTTGTACTTATCTGTATCAAATAACTTCCGACATGGAAGAATTTTGTGAAGTAAAGTTCTGAAGCGTAAAAGTTTGTCTTGGGGCCTTGATTAGTTATAGACACCATCTAGAAATGCTTATGCATTGTGTGCCAAGTCTAAGCTTTGTCTTTTAAAATGTGATATTAAATAAATATTTCTTCATTTTGCTCTCTCAGAAAATGATTACTGAGGTCATACTATGTGCAAAATAAATGTATTTTATCTTATATAAAAAGGATATTGTGAATTAATGTATTTCCCAATGTGTTTATTAAGAATATATGGCAAACAAAGCATACTTCTATGCCTAGGTACAATGGATCTATGCGTAGTAAATTTTTAATAGCATACAGATGTTGGAGAAATTAATATTGCTCTGAAAGTCAGGGGAAACTAGAAATAAGAAAACATATTTGAGTTAGATCTTAAAGAATGGAGCCATTTAGGAATGCAAATCATCGGCAACATATAGAATTTAGGGCATTTTATAGCAGGGAGTAAAGTAGAAAAAAAGGCAAGGAGTTCCAAGCATCAAGTTACCATCATAATTTTACCAGAACTGTGTGACTAAGGATGAATTAAGAAAATATTCAGAACTCAGTATTTAAAGGGAATGTAGAAACACAAATATACAGATCATTGTTGAGATATATATCTCACCCATATAAGAAAACCAAAGAATGAAAAGATAATGGTTAGCTTCATTAATGTGGCTAAAATTAAAAATAAAACGTTTTGATCAGGCTGGAGAATCTGCATGCTTAGACTCTAATACTTAAATCTGTAAGCAAATTACATAGTTCACTAAGTTGCAGTCTTAAGTTTCATAAATGAATATGAACGATTCATGCATTTGCTTAGTTTTGGGGACAGAGTACCTAGAGTTAGACCTTAAGTCATACACCATGCATCCGCAAAGAGTAAAAATTAGGACATGAATATTAAAGCAACATTTGGTGAAAGAGCATGCGAGAGAGTCAATGATAAAAAGACTAAGTCAATGTGAAAGTGATTTCACAAAGCTCCATGCATATAAGAGTTCTGAGAGATAGAAGGACAAGAGAATCAAATTCTCCTTCAATGTTCTTACAATTAAAGAAAGGAGAGTTTTGGAAAAATCAATTAAAAAAGACACAAGTTTTCCAGGGAGATCTTGGTGACCTTTGACTTTAATAGTTTAGGTTGAAATTTTGTGGTGGAAGTTTAAACTATGGTCTTGGAAATGAGCATAGAGATGGAGCAACTCTTTTGTTATTGAGAAACAATAGGCTGCAAATCAAGTAGAAATCAAGGTGAAGGGGTAGTTTGATCAGGATCTGGATGCTTAAACACAGCATCAAACAAAAGAAGAGACAACTTGCAACTTGTCCTTGTCATTTGTCTTCCCATTGTTCATCAATTTGCTTGAGCTGGTGCCAGTAATGTCTCCCTTTGTTGGGAATGAGGTCCATTATTGTTACTGTTTTTGGCATATCAAACACCACGGTAGCTTGCTAAGCTCTACCGTGGCTCTGGGTTAATTCCAGGGGGCCCAGTCTTTTTCTATGTCAGACCATCAACCTTCTCAGACCCATGGGGCAGAGCCCTGGGTGTAGACAAGCCTGTCACCTGTTTGCCACCTGCTGATGCAGCTGGGCACCACAGCCACACCTGCTACACTTCGAGGGCAGTAAGATTTGGGTAACCATAGAAAAATTATCACACAATTTGGAGAGGGGGATTGACTAGGAATATCACAAACAGAAATAATCTTAAAAATATTCTGAAAGGAAATGAGAATCTCACCATTCTTATTGCTGATGCCAAGTAAAGCTATCTTTTGTTATGATCAAGTTGACATAGTCAAGTCATCTATATAGATTAATTAATTAAGCAATAAATCTGGGAAACTTGTATAAAATATTTAAGAAAGACATCAGAAAATAGGGTCAGAGAAAATAGACACAGCATTTGTTTGAATTCAATAAATATTAAGATAGAAGATATATCTACCTTTTATCTTATGAATGGGAGGGTTTACAGAAGCATTTCTTATAAAAACATCCTTTAATATCACATAATTTATCATTTTTCAAAATGGAGATAGTTTTTGGATACAGCAATTGTAAATACATAGAAGCAGAAATCATTTTAAAAACAGTGACTCATTGTGACATATTTATTTATTTGGGTCAAAACCCAGTAATGCTGAGGGCTTAGTCGTTGTTCTGTACTCAGGTGTCACTACCAGACATGCTAAAGGGACCAACCAAATGTCTCGAACTGAGCCAGTCACATGCGGGTAATAGTTACCATACTATCTTTCTGGCCATTATTGTGACATCTCATAAGGGAGTATGATGTCTGACCAAATACATTTCAAATACTGCTCGGCAGAGTGGATAGCATTCAAAACTTCTTGAGAACCATAGTATGACAGGTCCTTTTATGTATCACTTCACTTGTGTCACTTGTCTTCCCATTGTTCCTCGATTTGTTTGAGCAGCACCAGTAACATCTCCATATGTGCTGTTGCAAGCAAATGTAGCCCAAGGGCATCTGCTTGCTCCAACAACAGGAAGAGCCTCAAACCATTCCTTCAGGTCATGGGAATAGTTCTAGCTATGGCCCATAATCCCAGTGAGCCTAGCAAGAAACCAAAGGAACCCCACACCATGAGGTCAGTCATTCTCAACATCCAGACTCCAAAGCTCCTGAGAGCTCCACCCAAGAGAAAACCTGATCTTTCCTTTAAGTTTCACCAGTAAATGCTTGAGATGAGAGCCTTCTGCTGAGAGTGTACCACCTACATGGCAGACCCTAGCAAGCTACCTGTGTTTTATTTGATTGTCAAAAAAACAATCCTTTTATGTAGTTTAAAATATTAAACTACTTCTCAACCACTAACAGTGGTTACTAAAATAAGTCTTCTGAACTCCCTAAAGACAATAACTGCCAAAAAGTTCCTCTCAGATATGTGGATATTTTTCTCCATCACAGTTTCTTCTTTTCAGTCTCTTGAATCCAGTCCAATGCTGTCTCCCAGAAGTCTCCCTAAAAGACCTTTTTAATCACAAAATCACTAAAGAGGAAATAACATCAAGGTCAGTTTCTTTAGGTTTTTCAGAGCTCTGTTCTGCCTGCTTTGTAAAAAAAATAATAATGGAAATCTTTTGAAACACAAGATATAAAGGGAAACATTTGATTAATAATTTAAAATACTTGGTAAACTATCCTGTCAGACATCCTCCAATGGACGTCAAAGACATTGAGTTTTTGCAAAGTCCAAGTGCTATTCAAGCAAAATTTTTCTGAAAGTTATTCCATGGGTTTTTACTCTTTCCATCTATGTAATAAATCCATCATCATTTTCCAAATATATGTATTCAAGTCCAACCTGGTGTCTAGAGCACTGTGAACAATGCTGAGCAAATAAAAAACCCTTATACTTTGGAAACTGGGTATTCTGACTTTCAAATCCGCACAATCATTCACTAAGCTCCAATTTCTTCTCAGATGATTACAGCTATAATTAACTCAAAAAATAGTTAAAAAGGTGAAATTAAATGAGGCCTGTAAAGTCCTTAGAAAATAGTAATTCAAGATGGTTATTGCTATAGTAATTATTATATTTACTCTTTCCACCAAGTAGAATTTTCCTTCTAATATAACCTTTTTATATTTTAGTGCTTCAGAGTACAGCTTTCACAACTGGTTGACCTCATACTATACTGACATTCTGGCATACATAATTTAAATAACATTAACATCTGATAAACTTATTTTATTCTTAAATTATTTCATTAGAATTTTATTTTTCTTAGGGACTGTAGCTATAGCAAAGGAGTTAGGGGTTTGATCCCTGGCACTGTATAAGGTTATCAAAGATCCACCAGGAGAGTGATCCCTAAGCACTGATCCAGTAGTAACCCTGAGCACTTTTTAGCTATGCTTAAAAAAAAAACCTACAAGTAACAGAGGTATTATTTTCCTGTTATTAGATATATAATTAGTTTTAGTCAAGACTTGGGTTTCTCTTTCATCTTAGTATGAAATGGAACATAACTATTAAATAAATATAATATAATTAAATATATGATGATTTTGCCCATAATTACTGAAAATGTGGTTAAAGGGTCTGCAGTTCAACTTTCAGAAATTCATATGATTTGGTGTATCATTCTGTCAGAATAATTGAAATTTCTGTTATCTCTATCCTTTTTTTTTTTGCTTTTTTGAGTCACACCAACAATGCTCAGGAGTTACTCCTCGCTCTGCACTCAGGAATTACTCCTGGCTGTGGTTGGGGGACCATATGGGATGCCTGGGATCAAACCCAGATTGGCTGTGTGCAAGCAAATTCCCTATTCACCATGCTATTGCTCCAGCCCTGGTATCGCTTTCTTTTAAAGAAATATCATTCTTTAGGGAATAACTTGCATATGGCTGATCTTGATTTGATACCCCAGTACTGCATATGATCTCTGGAGCATCACCAATGGTCACTCCTAAACACAAAATAAGGAATAGCCCCTGAGCACTACAGATGTCACCTTAAAACCCCAATAAAATGGGAGAAAATGAAATTATCAGGTTCATGAAATATTGTGCACACATATCTCTTAACAACGCTAACTAACCAAACTACATTAAAATTGCTATAATTTCATGATAAAAATGGGACAGGGTGTGATCTATACCGCCATTATGTACAAAATCTATTGAGTAATTACAAGTTAATAAAATGTTCATATTTATACTCCATTAAAGTATAGTCACCTTAGAAACTAATTAGGAAATATTATGCCAAAATATCTTGGCTACTTCCAATACAGATAGAGGATATTAGAAATATATTATCCAAACAATTGGCAGAAAAATATCCAGAAAAAGTAAACTTCTTTTAAATATTTTTTTGCAACAAAGAGAATCAAATATCATAAGGTAAAATATATGTGTCTACTGGTTTAAATTTTGACCAAAGCATTCACCAAGCACGTTGTTTATATTTAAGAGAAGCAAAATTATTTTAAGTATTCAAGGCAATATGATAAACATGCATCTTAATGCAAATAATCACTTGTATCACTTGTCTTCCCGCTGCTCATTGATTTGCTCAAGCAGGCACCAGTAACATCTCCATATGCCTTGTTGCAAGCAAGTGTAGCCCAAGGGCATCTGTTTGCTCCAGGAACAGGAAGAGCCTCAAATCATTCCTTCAGGACATGAGAATGAGATCCATAATTGTTACTGATTTTTGGCATATCAAATAAAACATGGGTAGCTTGCCAGGCTCTGCGAGCGATAGTCCAGCAGGTAGGGCATTTGCCTTGCATGCGGCCGGCCCATGCCAGCCAGGGTTCGATCCTCGGCATCCCATATGGTCCCCGGAGCACCTCCAGGAGTAAGTAATTCCCTGAGTGCAGAGCCAGGAGAAACCCCTGAGCATTACCAGGTGTGACCCAAAAAGCAAAAAAATAAATAAATAAAAATGATTATGAGAAGAAATATTCTAAGTCTCTATAAAGTAAAAAATCAAAACTCCTGAATGGTGAATTATTTTATATTAAATGTAGAGTTGACAGTAAATCATAACTTTTAAATAAATATAAAATTAATTTGAGAAATAAAATGTATTCCATATTATAGTTTGATATTTTACTTTTAACCCTGAAATTCAAGGCTGTATAAAAATTCAGGGCTGGAACTGATACAATAGGAAGAAAAAGATGTTGGAATATAGCAATTAATCCTGAGTTGGCTAAAGAGTTATACATCAGAATTAAAGAAATGTCTGTTGGCACAGAACTGATGCTATGTCAGTTTCCCCTAGGTTTTAGAGAATACTAAGAAAATTCAAGCCAACATATCCTAAAAAGAAGAATGTACAAGTCGTTTTTGGAATAAAAATACTTTGAAGAAGATATGATCCTATGAAATGTTGAAAAGAAAATATAAAACTATCAGATGAAATTAGTAGACACAGGAACACGAAACACATGACTTTTTTAGTGCAGAATTTAGTACAGCATACATTTTCCATGAAAGGAATGACTAATTAAAAATAAAATAGCAGGTGACACAGGGAAATAGCTCTAGGATTTGAGCTGCATTCCTGGCATGCACAAAGACAAGATCTCTAATCAGTTCATGGCACCGAGATTACTGCTGTTTATAGCCCTGTTGGCTCTCTGAGCACTCCAAGGTGATCCTGATGGACCCCAGACAACAGGCACTCAATAATGAACTTTCTGGCACACTTTAGCTGCCAATTCGCTGTAAAGGAAAATCCCCAGACTCCCTGAGCATTGCTTGGAAGCCTCAAAAAGTAGATAAATAAAAGTAAAATATTGGGTCAATCTCACCATTCATTGTTAAAAGTAATCCCCAATAAAAATTAAAAATACTCCAATGATGGAAGCATTTCATGATCATAAAAAGTGTCTTTATCAAGACTTAAAAAAAATTAAACAATGTCAGAAAGTATCTTGGCAGTGGCATTTACTAATTTTTTGTGAAGACACCCTACTATGACTACCTGCAAAATTGTAGAAAGTTAATTGCTAATTGGCAAGATAACATTTGAAACTTAGCAAATACAATATCTTTAATATTTAGATTTCAGGAAATAATTTATTTAACAAATGCTTGTCACTTGAAAATCAAAAGTGTCAGAGAGATAATAGAGAAGGTATGGTGCTTGTCTTGCATGTAGCTGACTCGCCAACCTACGTGGTGTGCCTGGGTTCAGACATCAGGAATGATTCCTGAGAGCAGAGCCAGGGTTAGTCCTGACTACCACTGGGTGTGGCTCATAAACAAAACCAGGCAAAAGTCTAAAGTGACAATGGGAAGTTGACTACTATTCTTCACTGGGGTCTCTACTGTTCTCTCGTAAATTCCTTGAAGCAGTCCAGTCTTTCAAATCCTCAGTCAACATCCTGATGATGTATACGCTTCCCCACCCACCGCTATTAAAATATAAACTAGTTGTAGATTCATTCTTATACCCTTTGCTCCAGTTTCCTAAATCCTTAGCACAGGGATTTATGCACGTATAAAATAGTACAGGTGAAGTATGACTGTATAAGATTAAGAACAAGAATTAAGTACATCAAAATGATAATAAATGAAGAAGTTATGTTCCACTGGCAATCAAAATATGTATTAAAAATAAGAATAAAACTGTAAAATTGCTCAATGGTTGAAGACAGAAAAATAAGTGAGTACTTTCCTGACATCAATGGGAAATAAAGTTTCGTACAATTTTCCTTGATGTTAATGGTAAATGAGCATTAAAAACCATATGAATTTTTTCAGTAATTGTACTTGCAAGCATATTTCTAGGAAACTAATTATAATAACATTCTGAGATTTTTCTTATTAGAATGTTTGCATTATCCCAGGCAGCACTGCAATGGGAGAAAAATGAAAAGCATATCAATGTACTAAAATGAAATATATTAATGTAACAAAATACTCAGCTTTCAGTATGCGTCTGTAAAATATTTAATGACATGTAATTTCTGTGTGATTTTTAAAATGTGGGTGATAGCATATAATGGGCCAAACTTCATTATTCAACAGAAATGCTTAAGTAACAACTTCAATGGAATGATGAAAATGCTTCCAAATTGCCTGGTGTGATGATAAAAGTCAGGTACAAAAGAGATCCTAGGTTCTCAATTGGAATGAATGACAGTGTGCTGATATATCATCTATTTGCATTATCTCTTCATAGTACATTTTATATCCTTTAAGACAGTTGTTTGTCTTAGGTAAGGTAAACATTCACCTTGAATTTTTAATTTGAACAATTGATTTAAGAAGAAAAGTAAAAAATAAGCAGTCATGTTTAAGTAATGAGTTCTGTGTAAATCTTTTCTAAGAGGAGGCACTTCACAAAACGCCAGAGATGAAAATCGTTTATCAGATAATGAGAGAGAAAATGTTTCTGACTCTGTGGATTGTCTTTGTATCTTGGTCATCATTTCTTTTGAGGTGCAGAAGCCTTTCAATTTTATATAATCCCATTTGTTTATCTTTGCTTCCATTTGCTTGGTCAGTGGTGTGTCGTCTTTAAAGATATTTTTAGTTTTGATGTCGTAGAGCATTTCTCCTATGCTTTCTTCTATGTACCTTATAGATTCATGTCTGGTGTTGAGATCTATAATCCATTTTGATCTGACTTTTGTGCTTGGCGTTAAAAGGAGGTCTAAGTTCATTTTTTACACGTAGCTGACCAGTTTTCCCAGCACCATTTGTTGAAGAGGCTTTCTTTGCTCCACTTAATATTTTTTGCTTCTTTATCGAAGATTAAGTGGTTGTATATTTGAGAGTGTGTTTCAGGATATTCAGTTCTATTCCATAGGTCTATGGGTCTGTCTCTATACCAATACCACACTGTCTTAATTACAACTGCTCTGTAGTAGAGCTTGAGGTTGGGGAAAGTGATACCTCCCATCTTCTTTTTCCCAAGGATTGCTTTAGCTATTCACCCAATACCCATCTGACAAGGGGTTAATATCCAGGATATATCAGGCACTGGTAGCCCTTCACAAGAAAAACAGCCAACCCCATCAAAAAATGGGGAGAAGAAATGAACAGAAGCTTCCAAAAAAGAAATTCGAATGGCCAAACGGCATATGAAAAAGTGCTCATCTTTAATCATCAGGGAGATGCAAATCAAAACAACGATGAGGTACCATCTCACACCACAGAGACTGGCACACATCCAAAGCAGCAAGAACAACCGGTGCTGGTGTGATGTGGGGAAAAAGGACTCTCATCCACTGCTGGTGGGAGTGCCTACTAGTCCAGCCCTTTTGGAAAACAATTTGGGCATTCCTCCGAAAACTAGACATTGAGCTCCCATTTGATCCAGCAATAGCACTCCTGGGAATATACCCGAGAGACCGAAAAACACATAGCAGAAACACTATCTGTACTTCTTTATTCATCTCTGTGCAATTCACTATAGCTAGAATCTGGAAACCTAAATGCCCGAGAACAGAAGACCGGCTAAAGAAACTGTGGTTCATCTACACTGGTATACTATGCAGCTGTCAGAAAAGATGAAATTATGAAATTTACCTGCAAATGGATGGACATGGAGACTATCATGCTGAGTGAAATTAGTCAGAAGGAAAAGGACAGATATAGAATGACTGCATTAATTAATAGGATATAAATAGATACCAGTGTTTTACCATTTAGTAAATGTGAAATGGTAATGGCAGATTAAAACTCACCATTGAATATACACAAAGAGACTTAAGTGATAAACTCTAAATATCTGCAGGGCTAGCCACAATGTGTAAAAGAAGAGGGAGAGAGATGCAAAGATAGAGAGAGAGAGACAGAGAGAGAGAAAGAGAGGAAACAGGGCTACCTGCTGTTGAGGCAGCCTGGGGGGTGGGTGGGAGGGGTGGGGTACATTGGTGGTGGAAATGGGGCACTGGTGGTGGATGGGTGCTGGAATACTGTATTACCAAGAACCAATTGTGAACACCTTTGTAATTGTATGTCTCATGGTGGTATAATAAAAAGTTTAAAAAAAAAAAAAATGTTTCTGAATGTTTGACTTGGAAATTCAACATTAATATAACCTAAGTCCCTGCAAAAGAAAAGCTTATGGGAATCCCAGGGAGAAAGAAGTAGACTTATTTATTTCTTTCTTATATCCATCACTATTTTTGCTAGTGGTGTCTAACCTCTGATCTAGCTTTTGTTTCTGTTTTTGAAATGACAGACTGTTCTTTAGCAAGGATATGAAAAAGTAACACATCATTATTTGTTTAAACAAAGATTTACTCAATAATTCCATTTTTCTCCCCTGTAAATTCCATCCACTACCACCCAATAAAACCATTTCAAAGCTCTATTTGTTATTTCTTTTTTAAATGTACATATCAGAGAAATCACTGGAGATTTGCATTATTCTAAACAATTTATGAGAAAGTCTGGCTGGCTCTATTTCCCAGTAGAAAGGATTGGGCCATTTTTTATAAATGATTTATGATTGTTTTCTTCTGCAGGCACCAATAGACGAGACAGAAAAATCAAAGTTAATTAAATAAAAATAATCAGGTTTTGTTTTCTTTAAAGCATCGATGTGTATGTAGTTTATTACTAGTGTAATAAGTGGGTGTTTAAGGTTTTTTATTCAAAGTGCATATATATGGATGTGGGTATGTGACATTCACTTGAAAATCTTTATTTTCACTCATCTGATATTCGAAGATGTGCCTATAAAAGGTACTAAATGGAAAAACAGAGGAGGATGCCAACAACCAAGCTGATGGGAGACAGCTGAAAGAAATTAGACAAATTTTCAGGAGTACTTTTCCACTCCATCCCTGTGCCCCTGGCGAACATGTTCTTTGTATACTAGATTCCAGCTTCAGAGAGGCTGCCAAACACGCAGGACCAGTGTATGGGCCTCTTGTCTCCTTATTGATCAGTTACAGCCGTGAGAGACGTGGGCCAAGACCCCCTGCCAGGACTCCATGTGCCACTGATCTAGTGGTTTCTGCACACACACACACACACACACACACACACACACACACACACACACAGTTTCATTCAGCTAATTCAGAAGAGGTGTATGGGGTAGGGAGAGAGGTTGGGGTTTTCAACTTTGAATTAGTTACAGCATGTTAGTATAATCTTACT
Source organism: Cryptotis parvus (assembly GCA_021461705.1). Classification (NCBI taxonomy): domain Eukaryota; kingdom Metazoa; phylum Chordata; class Mammalia; order Eulipotyphla; family Soricidae; genus Cryptotis; species Cryptotis parvus. The sequence continues at coordinate 51,255 of JAJIBD010024731.1, read as the reverse complement.
AAACAACAGCAAAAGCCAATACATATTGACTCAAAATATGTTTTTGCACAGACTCAGCATCATGTTTAGCTTTAGTGTTTCATTGTCTTCCTGTCTCCAACAGTCACTTCACCTACTTTATCAGTTTACTCAATCTGACCCTCATTAATACATTGCTGATAAGAAGTATCTTTAAATTTGCTTTTCTGAGGTATTTGCAGTTTAAAGAGGTCCATGCCTGCAGTTTGCCTCATAGTCTCAGATGTTGGATTGATAACTTTATTCTGTTCTACCTGATCCACATAGCAGAGTATGACTCTTGTGAATACTATTTGCATACCCACTTGGAGTTTGCTGTAGCACATACGTTTATAGGTTGTACATGTCAAGAGACCAACAGAACATAGCCTAGCATGGCAGAGTTACTCATTACCTCCACTGAAGGAAGGTTGTGCTCCAAATAGGTAGCTTAGTTGTGTACAACTATCAGGGCAAGAAATTCTTCTTGTTTTGATGCAGAAAAAATCTTTGTGTTTGTGCCTTGCTGCAAAGAATGGTGTGTGTGTGTGTGTGTGTGTGTGTGTGTGTGTGTGTGCGTGCAAAAAAGAACAAAACCAAACAAATACAAACCATAAAACACCTGATTAGGAAGCCAGAGATATAACATGAGGGTAAGTTGTTTGTCTTGCATGTGACTGACCTAGTGTTGGACTCCCCAGCAACATATATAATCCTCGACACCACTGGAGTAATCTCTGAGCACAGAACAAATACTAACCCTTGAGCACCACCAGGTTTGATACCAAAAAGAAAAAAAAAAGATTGGCTTTAATTTGCCATGAATTAGTAGTTGTTCAGAGAAGACTTGTTTTAAGGAAAATTCTCCAGAAAATGCAAAAGCTGGTCTCGTGATGAAGTGAATGGCCAAGCCTAGTCCTCCTCTAGCTCATTCCTAGATGAGGGATGGAGCAGGAGCGCAAAGGAGTCATCTGGTCACTGGGCAAACTGTGACGGCCATATTTACTTACACATTTGGTTTTTAACAAAACCAAATTTTGCCACTGCTCATTCTACCCATATTCATTGTGCCACATGGCTTTTCCTTAACATTTAACGCTGATGAGTCATTTCAGAGTATACATGAAATTTGGAACAGAGATCTTTCTTGCTGAATGTCATGAGCAAAATCTCTCTAATTCTTGTTTTCTGTGTCAGAATGATTAATAATGTATCTCCATAAACTCAGCTAATATATAGAATTCCTTTGTAAACTTTACAACTCCAGTTAGTAATGAGACACAAAAGAATTTTTAAAAAAATATGTAAAATATACAAATATTATATAGCATGTATATAACATCTCATATATTTCATATATTTATAGGTGTATTTTAATAATCAATACCTCTTTAATGGAACTGAACTTTTAAGGATACTACGGCAGGGTTTATAATAAGGTTACCTGAGACAGGCGGGGGGGGGAGGATGATATCCACACAAGATAAGTACAAAACAGTTTGAGGAGAGTTTTGTGTTCAGTTTTAATCTAAGGTAACAAATAGTTATATGAGCAACTGAATATATAAACCAAACTCTGAAGTAAGAAAAACAGAAAACCACAATTTTACTTAACTATAAGTTTCTGGATTATCCCCAGTACTTTTTTCTCTTGGCAGTTTTTCTGATTGCCTAGAATATTAAGAATATTAAATAAGACATTCAAATCATACTTTCCTTTGTGAGTCTATACTTCTGATCTAATTAGGGACATATTATCTAGTTAAAACAAGATAGTAAAAATAAAAATAGTAATAATCAAAGTCACCTTTTAATAAAAGACAGAAAAATAATGATATAGTGAGCAAGTCTGTTGATGTAACAATGCCATGAGAAGCACACCCCAAAACTCAGAGCAACAAGTATTTATATTTTCTCATTTTCAAGTTGACAGGATGCATGAACCCTTGCTGGCTTGGCTGAAAACTGAATATTGAGCTTGGATGTTTTCCCTTAGATTTATCATTGTTCTTCTGGATCAGTGGCTATTTCTGTTGTATTTTTATAACACTTCATGACAAATATACAAGAAAGTGAATAGAAAATTGCTTTTCATGTTGACTCTTTGATTGCCAACCATTGGGATAACATTCTGGCTTGCTTTTTTGTGTTTAGCATAAATAGAGAGTGCCGATCCTAACCCTAGACCCCAGGGGGTTAGTTGCATAAATAGAATAAGGCAAGACACACTGCCCACTCAAAAGTATGGTATCATATCATTTCAAAACAGAGAACTTTGAAATGTAATTACAACAAAGGGAGGGCATGAAGACTTATGAACAAAAGTTTAAACACCATATTTCATCTTTTGCCCATTTGAGCAAATCAATGAATAATGGAAGACAAGTGATGCAAGTGATACTCCATCTTAACCCTACTACCACCTAAACAGCAGGATTCCAGTAAAGTCTGACTTTATTTATGCTCAAAATAGAGGGAAATTAAATTTCATCAGATATAATATCCAGATTTATTAATTTCTGATGAAATGATAGCTTTATCCTCTCTCTTGGACACTATAGTATCATATAATGGTGAAGGTTTGAGTCATAAAATGAATGAAATGAATAGACGTTTGTAAGAAGGATCTAACCATTTCAGAGACCAAGCAACTTAGAAGAAGTTTTTCAATAGAAAGTAGAAAAGTTATTGAAGTGTAGAAGAGAAAGGAAAGGGAACTTTCCATGTGGGAAGGAACTTAGTATAGACTGAATTCATGGAGGAATTTTTAATCATAGGTTTATGTGCCAAGAGAATATTAATTACACATGAATCATTTTCATGTGGATGTTAATAGTCTTGAAAAAACATTTACTTAGATGCATTTGTTATCCAATTAATTTGATTTATTATGTATAGAAGGTTTTGAGTAATTATATATGCAACTATTTCAGATTAAAGCCTGGCACGTTAATTTGCTCCCATTTTCAAGCTCTGATAGAACAAACATGAAACTTATTCTACCTTCTTAGGAGACAGGAACAAAAGGGAATTCCATGTGCAAAAGAATTTTGACAAAGTCCTGAACACACTGAACTTTATTGCAAGGACATGTTTTTATTCATTCTATTATTATTTATGCATAGTAAAATAATAGATCAAAATATCTGGGGTCAAATACTAGCTGATTATACTAAACAGAACTTAATAGAGTGAGTTCAGGGCATACTATGGACTGAGGGGGACTTAGGAATCATTGGCATTCATAATGACGCAGAGGCTGAAGCGTGTGCTGTAGACAAGCCCCCTTTTACCATGGTTTCCATGGGAAGAAACAAATGATGTAGAATAGTGTTCCTCAATTAGAAATCACATGGTCTTCTGTGGGACCCTGAGATATTTCAAGGCGGTTATAGGTGAAAAATACATAAGTGGGGTTCTTGGTATGAGACTAGGAGCAACTGGTATGATAGAGGATGAAAATAAGTTTGGAAGGAAGCCAAATAGGAAGGCTGAGAAATCCACGTTGGTGTATGTGGATTTAGAGCTGACTAGTTTAATGGCAGCAAACTGTGGGTTAAGGGCTGGTTCATAGTTGTCTGGAACCTAGTTTTCTGAAGTAGACAAAGTAAATAATTATTTAGGTTATGAGACTGGTATAAGGCGGATGTTTGTTATGTCCAAATTAACTGAAAGTTCATCTCCAGGAGGAGGATTCCAGCTGGAAAAAGAATGAAGAAGGATGGAAGCCAACATAAAGTGACTCAGACATCTCATGTTGTTCAGAACATGTCATGCTCAGCATAGGCAACCAGATGCTAAAGCATTAATTTTTACACAAATAGAAATTTGATTCATATAAGTCATAATTGTTGTATACTTCTCTCAGCAATCTTCCAAAGTACTTAACTTGCTTGTGCAGTTGGGAATGTGGGAATTAGGTCACACTAACCTATGTCTTCAGAGGATTTTATCACATGTCAGATAATCCTTCTTTAAAAGACATTCTTCTACCAACACACCTTATAAAGAGTAGTTATCATAATTTATTGCTAAAAAGAATCTAGATTCTTCCCCTTCGATGTCTAAAAATATAGTTTAGGCTACATTAAATATAGCAAGGTTGTAGAGAAAGTTCTTCAAATCATTTGTTTTTAAAATGATACCCTTTTTGGAAGTGACATGAAGAATTCATTGCTAAAGACTAAAGTTGTGGTCAAAAGCTCAAAGTATGAATAACCAAGTTCAAGATTTTAGCCCAAGTATAGCCATAGTAGTTAAAGGTAATTTTAAACATACGGATTGTGTTACTCATCTCTTTTAATATCTTCTATAGCTCTTTTGCCTTCATAATACAGTTCAACCATCTTGAAATCAAGTGTATGGTTTCTGTCACTTGGCTTACCACCTACCAGTTTATCACCACATCTCATTTGCTTTATATTTCAGAATTCACCATAAACATTCTAAGATGGTCATGAGGTGCCCTGAAAACATTATTATGTTTAGCCCTGTTTTGTTTTTTGTTTTTCTGTTCATTCTCCTTTCTAGTTCAGAATTTTAGATTCCTATATTTTGTGTTTATTAGATGTCTTTTATTTGGAAAGGTATCTTTTTACTTCTACTTTAAAGTTGGGCTTTACACCAAGCAAAAATTTTATTTAATGGACTAATATCAATGCTTATTGTATCTTTGCAAAAATAGTCTGCTAGTTCAATTTTTAAAACGTCTTAAATGACTGAATAGTCCTAAATAGCAAAATCTTGAGTAAGTCATAGTGGGAATATTAGCAAGTATTACTCACTCTAGAAAACCGTTCTTGATTTTGAGGTTAGACTCAATATCACTTTTTTTGTATTTCTAAATTTTTGGGTTCATTAAATAAATTTTGTTACTATTGTTTATGCAGGTGTTTCTTTTAATGCACTTCATGTTTTTTAAGGATAGAAATGGCAACTTAATCGGCATTGGTAAACACAGTATGCAAGTTAACTACTGAGGAATTAGACCTTTTGAGAAAATGATTATAATTATTACAATAAGCTATTTTTGGGTATTGATAAATATTGTTGGATAAATAAATAGAATTGTATTTTCAAAACATGACATGATAAGAAGAATCTAAAGTAGTTATAATAAGTAAAAAGTTATAATAAGTAAAAATCACTAGATATAAACCAAGTCTTCACCACAGGACTTTCCCCCAAAGTGCAGTGTTAAAATGAAATCTCTTAGAATCATAAACAAAAACAAATAAGATAATTGAAGCATTATTATTAAAACTCTTAGGAAGAAGTATAAGTGAGGTTATACAATTTATTTTAACATTACTTGACATCACAATTTATATAGTGCTATTGATAACTGCAGAAGTTGAATTGCAATGTTTTGGGAAAAGCATTTATGTTTAACAATGTATCTCCTGCTATGACTAGAAAACCAATGTGGGTATCAAGGTTTACAGTCATCACTTGTTTTTTCAATGCTATGATTTTTATCCTTGGTTGGTTGAACTATGCTGTTGGATCAGAGCAAAGCAAAGCGAAGTTACTGTCATTGGTTCCTCTTGTAAAGAGTTCTTGCTACTCTCAATCATTCTCTATAGTGCTCACCTAACCACACTTCATTCTCTTCCTGTTTTTGCTTAGGACAGAGCCAAAGGATAGTACAGTGTGTTTTTCTAGAAAGAATGAAGATATGGTGTGAGTGCCAGAGAGTAAGAGAACAAAGAAGGAATACGTTCCTGGAACCAAATAGAATCAATCAAAGTTTACAAGATTTTCTTTTTCTTTTTTGTGAAGCAAGGAGGTACACCCAACTATGTTCAGGGTTTAAACCTGGATATATTCAGAATGATTCCTGGAAGTGCTCAGAGGACAATTTGGGGAACAGGGATTAAACCTCTGTTGACTGCTTATAAAAGACAAGTCCATAAGCACTGTAATCTCTGTCCTATTCTACCAGAATTTTCTAAGACTGTTCTTTGAGTCACATTAAATTTAAAGGTAGAAAAAGAGAAAGAATATTTCTGGTATCCCTTCAATCATTGCTTCAAGACATTGACCTATTTTGAACTCTGTCTACCCTGTAAGTGTGTTCCACACCCAAGAAGTATTGTTATCACTTAGTTCAAAAGTGTTCAACATATGGATATCATCAAACTCAAACTGACTTTATGGTCCTCATTTCTCGTAAACAATTAAAGAAATCTAATCAAGACACATGCCTGTGTCAGAGGCTAGGCAATGCAACATTAAATGTATCATTGAGTTGTGTGCCGAGCTTGCAAGACTCCACAAACTCATTTCAATTTTATCCAAACAATTTGAAAGACACAGTAGATTCATTAGGATGCAGCACCCATTTAAAAAAAAAAACATGAAGTCATGATTGAAACAGAAGCTACATCTTCAAATCACATCCATATTGGCATTTCACAACTGATTGTATTGTTAATTAATTCTTGAGATGCACAGTAAGCCAAAGGGACAATTTGAGAGGAGTACTTGCCATTTAATTAGTATTTTTTTTAAATCTCAAATGTTTCTCTATTTAATTAGTATGTATTGTAGGCCAAAAGCTCACACCAGCTGGATATTTTCAGGATAAATGACTTTGCTTATTTCACTTATCAAGCCAGTAACTTTTCAGAAAGAGCTTTATCTTGGGTAAAACAAGAAGAAGGAATAGGAGAATTAGAAGACAGTTCTTCTTAGAGAATTATATTTCAAAGTGAAAGAAATTCCTAGTTTAATTTTTATTTTGGAATCTATATCATAATGGAACACAGCTTGAGAGAAACTTTAAGCTTTATATAGTCAAACTTCTTAAAATAACATGTGGGGGTAGAAGGAAAGAAATACAATGCATTGGAAATAATTTACCTGGTTTAACAGAGGAGGCCTAGACAATTATTTAATAGGACTCCCAACAGGAAGTTAAACATTTTTCGGACATTTGTGTTTCATGAATGCTATGCATAACTGTGAGAGTGCAGAGAAAGGCATATGGGGTACATGTGAGGATAATTATAATTTGAACTACTACCCTAAAGTCCTGGAACATGGGGCCGGAGTGATAGCACAGCAGGTAGGGTGTTTGCCTTGCATGCTGCCAACCAGGATTCAATCCCCAACTGCCATATGGTCCCCTGAGCAATGCCAGGAGTAATTCCTGAGTGCAGAGCCAGGAGTAACTCTGAGCATTGCTGGGTGTGACCCAAAGAGCAAAATAAATAAATAAAGTCCTGGAATATTCTGATTAACCTGGATTAGATCTGACTTCGATGCACTACCAATTAATAATTCATATCTCTAAATGAAGAATTAGTCAGCTTGTTTAATTTCATATTCTGGGAGCAGTTTTGTCATCTTGGAGCAAGATTCTTTGAGTGTTTCTTAATATAATACCAGGATATGTCAGCTCAGTCTTCACTCATTTGTGCAGTGTCTTTATTTTCTTCTTAATTAAACGCAGAAACTGCTGATTTGAGGACAAAAATAGAATTTGATGAAGTCTGAGTTTCTTCCCAGAAAATATTTCGTCTTTGCCTCCAGATGTCAAAAGTGACACACGAGTGCAGCTCATAGGGGAAAGGAACAAACAGCTATTTCTTCCCTCTCAAGGAAGCGATGCAGGGAAGAGTTCTTGCTGCCTACCTGTGGGCCCTGCCTGGATGCAGAAGCTATAAACAGGAGGCCTGGGATGATATGGGGTTGTTTGAGCTAAGTATTTGTTTGGGCTACCCTGATCCTCCAGGAGAATGAGTGAGGTGCGATACATAAGTTGGGTTCACTAAAATAAGCAAATGTTCATGACTAATAATTACTGGAAAAAAAAACAGTTTTGGACTAAATCTGAGATAGTTTCTTCTAGGATGCTGCATTTAGTTTGGAATAAAATATTCATACATGTTCCAAACCTTCAATAAGAGTTTTTTTTTTAGCATGTGTGTAAACTGTGTACACAAAGGTGTATAATTGAAATGCTATAGAATGGTAAGCTTTGGTGGGCACATATATAGAAGACAGAGTAGGCAGAAGGTCAGTTTTGTGGAACTATATTGGAAGGCTTTATAGAAACAGGCAAAACTCATTTCTGACCCAGAAAAACTGAGATTAGCATTGTCCTTCTTGCTCGCTCTGAATTTCAACCAATTGCTTCCTTAGGATCTGCACAAATTTGTTACTAATGGACTCCCCTCTCGTCAGCTCCACCAGCAGAAGAGCTGATCAGCCGGGCTCACGTGGCCACAAAGAATCAATAAATGCTCGACATTTGAGTTGAGTACTAGAGTATCCCACCCGCACGACAGAGCCTGGCAAGCTACCCGTGTTGTATTTTATATGCCAAATACCAGTAACAATTATAGACCTCATTCCCATGACTGATGGAATGGTTTTGAGGCTCCTTATGTTCCTGGAGCAGGCACAGGACATATTGAGATGTTACTGGTTCCGCTCAAGCAAATCGAAAATCAATGGGAAGTCAAGTGATCAAGTGATTTTTAATTGCCAAAACCTTCAATTTCTTATTTTAGATTTATGTAGAAAACAGTCGGAGGTCCAAATTCATTTTTTTTACATGTTGCTGCCCAGTTTTCCCAGCACCATTTGTTGAAGAGGCTTTCCTTGCTCCGTTTCTGACTCTTTGCACCTTTATCAAAGATTAAATGATCATGTGTTTGAGGATGGGTGTTAGGATACTCAATTCTATCCTAGCACCCATCCTCTATGGAAATCTAGGGTCCACAGGTCTATTTTATTCCAATGCCATGCTGTTTTAATTACTACTGCCTCGAAATACAGATTGAAGTTGGGAAATGTGATGCCTCCCATATTCTTTTTCCAAAGATTGGCTTTAGCTATCCCTGGGGGTTTATTGTTCCACACAAATTTAGGAGTGTTGGTCAATTTCTTTGAAGAATATCATGAGTATCCTTATAGGGACTCCATTGAATCTGGACAAAGCTGTAGGAGTATTACCATTTTGACAATGTTGATTCTCCCCATTATGAGCAGGGAATGTGTTTCCATTTCCTTGTGTCTTCTTTTATTTCTTGGAGCAGCATCCTGTCGTTTCTTTGTACAGGTCCTTTACACACTTGGTTAAGCTGATTCCTAGGTATTTGATTTTCTGTGGCACAATTGTGAATGGAATAATTTTCTTAATATCCTTTTATTCTCTTTTGTTATTTGCATGTAGGAAAGCCACGAACTTTTGCATGTTGATTTTGTATCCTGCCACTACATTATATGTGTCTATTCTAACAAAGTGCACAAAAATCAGATAAAAAGGAATTAAAGATCTCAATATCAGACCTGAATTTTTAAAGTACATTGAAGAAAGTCTAAGAAAAACCCTCCATGACATTGAAGCTAAGGCATCTTCAAAGGTGAAACACCACTAACAAAGCAACTGAAAGAAAAGATAAACATATGGGACTACATGAAACTAAAAAGCTTCTGCAACTCAAAAGAAACAGTGACCAACATACAAAGACAGTCCACAGAATGGGAAAGAATATTCACCTAATACCCATCTGATAAAGGGTTATATCCAGGATATATCAGGCACTGGTAGGACTTTACAAGAGGAAAACAGCCAACCCCATCAAAAAATGGGGAGAAGAAATGAACAGAAACTATTCTGGAAGAAATTCGAATGGCTAAAAGACATATGAAAAAATGCTCATCATCATTAATCATCAGAGAGATGCAAATTAAAACAACAATGAGATATCATCTCACACCACAGAGACTGGCACATACCCAAAAGAGCAAGAACAACAAGTGTTGGCGTGGATGTGGGGAAAAGCATTGTTGGTGGGAATGTCGACTGGTACAGCAAGTTTGGAAAAAATATGGATATACCTCCAAAGACTAGAAATTGAGCTCCAATTCTACCCAGCCATACCACTGCTGGGGATATACCTTGGGAAGTCAAAAACACACAGCAGAAACACCATCTGCATTTTTATTTTCATAGCAGCACTATTCAAAATAGCCAGAATCTGGAAACAACCAGTGTGCCCAAGAACTGATGACTAGATAAAGAAACTTTGGTACATCTACACAATGGAACACCTGCAGCTATTAGGAAATTTGCCTATAAATGGATGGACATGGAGAGAATCACGTTGAATGAAATTCACTACTATCACTACTATCTTCCCGTTCATCATCTATTTGCTAGAGCAGGCTCCAGTAATATCTCCATATGTCCTGTCTCATGCTAGTAGAACCCAAAGGTATCCGCTTGCTCCAGGAACATAAAGAGCCTCAAACCATTATATTAGGTAATGGGAATGACCTAATATAAATGTTACTGGTATTTGGCATATCAAATACTACACGAGCAGCTTGCCAGGCTTGCCGTGTGGGTGGCATACTATTGTAGTCACCTCTGAATAAAGCATTTATTGATGAACCACGGGGCCGCTTAGTCGCCGTGCAAGCCGGGCTGTGATAGTCTGGTCTGCTGGGTGGAGTTGTGACTAGAAGGAAGTCCAGATGTGGAAGATGGTGGCGCCCATGGAGTTGGGGAGGGGGGGTCGTCTGGCTTGTTGTGAGGCTCTGCTGGGGTGGCAGGCCAGGGCTAGAACCCGCCATGCCTCCCGGGCACCTCATGAGTGGCTTGGCACAGGGAGAGCAAGTAGAAGCTCTACCCCATGTCTGAGAGTCTCTGGTTCAGCATACTGGGGGCAGATTGAAAAAAAACTGCTGCAGGGTGGGTGTGGATGATCCGGGCTGAAAGACAGATATAGAATGACTGCATTTATTTGCATGACATATATATATGTATATATATGTAAGTATATATATACATATATATATGTACATATTGTGATACCAGTATCCAAGGTCAGGTGAAACATGGATCAGGAGGTCTTGTCAAATGTGGAAATTATCACAAGCGTGTGGGTGTCAGAGGTTAGGTATCACTGTATCACTGTGTATCACTGTCTTCCCGTTCATCATCGATTTGCTCAAGCGGGCCCCAGTAACATCTCCATTAGTCCTGTCTCATGCTACTAGAGCCAAGGCATCTGCTTGCTCCAGGAACATAAAGAGCCTCAATCCATTCCAGAATGAGGTTTATAATTGTTACTGGTATTTGGCATATATATCAAATACAGAGGTTAGGTAAGACAGAGAATGGAACAGTGTGCCAATAATTGTTGAAAGGGCTAATACCAATCTAGAACTAAGCATTAAATACACGCAAAAAGATACACATGACAACCTCTAAATGTGCGTATTGTAATACACAATGTGTAAGGGAAGAAAGAGAGAAAGCCAGAGAGAGAAACCTGCCATAGAGGCAGGCTAGGAGAAGGGGAGGGAATCGGGGACATTGGTGGTGGGAAATGGGCACTCATGGAGGGATGGGGACCGGAATACTGTATGACCAAAAACCAAATATGCACAGCTTATGAACATCTTTTAATTGTATATCTTATGGTTACATAATAAAATATTAAAATTTAAAAACAATTAAAAAAACAGTCAACTGGAATGATATGTGTCCTGGATATGTATCTCTCCTAATTGCATGTTGGAAACCTAGACCAATGGCTCTTTGGGACACTTATCACTACCAAGCTTATGATAAATATACAAATACTGCTACAAATAGAAATACTTATAAGGGGGTTGTAAAATGCTAATTTTACTACATCCAAGTTTATAAAATACTATGATCATAATATAATCATCATGTACCCATTTGTCACTTGTATGAAAATCTGTTGATTACTTAACATGAATGGATAGTATCTGTAATTTTTTATGTAGTTGGACATGGTTTACTGGGTAAAATAAAAAATCCATAGATTGACCTTTAGTGATGTTGCAGTAAGTAAGAAGTGGCACCATCTCCACTCCAGAGATTAGGGTTCATTTTTTAATGAATATGTGCCCTGGACTGCAACTTCACAAGTGTTTTTCAGTTGTATCTCTCACCCCATGGCCACCTGTTAGGTGGTACAGGATTCCTTAAATTGGATTAAAGTTGAATATTTTCCCTCCACTATAGTCATTTGGGATCTTATTAACTAACTTTTCTGGAGAACAGGCCTTGTTAAGAAAAGAGAGTTCTGACATATTTTGCAAATGGTCGTTTTTATCTTTCTCCTTAGGATTAAGAGGGACATTAATATATTTACTTATGGGATCTGTTAAAGTCCTGGATTGTATGTAAGGAATGCAGAACACTCAGAGGATTACTCTCAATATGGCATTCATATAACAAAATTATTTCATATTACATGATCCAATAAACTTAAAGCAATAGAAAATAGAATTATCAGAAATTGAATCAATAAAAGTCAATTTGTGATGATGAATTGCTATGTTTTTAGTGGAGGACAATCATATGCACCATTAGTTAGTGCCATACTCAATGCCATGTGATGGAAAGTTTCTTCTGTCCTTCAAAGAAACCCCTTATATTTTAAAGATATTTGATTATACCACCATGAGATATACAATTACAAAGATGTTCATGTTTGGGTTTCAGTCATGGAGTGTTCCAGCACCCACCTCTCCACCAGTGCTCATTTCCTACCATCAATGTCCCCAATTTCCTCCCCCTCCCCGGGCCTGCCTCTATGGTAGGTATTACCTCTTTCTCTCTCTCTCTCTCTCTCTCTCTCTCTCTCTCTCTCTCTCTCTCTCTCTCTCTCTTCTCCTCCCCCTCTCTCTCCTCTTACACATTGTGGCTTGGAATACATGCATTTAGAGGTGATCATATATATATCCCTTTGCCTATATTTAATACTAAGTTCTAGGCTGCTGGTCTCTCTCTCTCCCTCTCTCTCCTCTTACACATTGTGGCTTGGAATACATGCATTTAGAGGTGAACATATATATCCCTTTGCCTATATTCAATGCTAAGTTCTAGGCTAGTATATAATTTCCAATGATTATTAGCACACTGTTCCCCTTTTCTGTCTTACCTATCCTCTGACTCCGACACACTTGCGGTTGATTCCACCTATTGACAAGACCTCCTGATCCATCCATGTTTTGCCTGGCCTAGGATATTGGTTTCATTTTATATATATTATTTTTATATTCGACAAATAAATGCAGTCATTCTTTCTATATCTGTCCTTTTCCTTCTGGCTAATTTCACTCAGTATGATCCTCTCCATGTCCATCCATTTATAAGCAAATTTCATAACTTCATTTTGCCTATCAGCTGCAAGTATTCCATTGTGTTGATGTACCAAGTTTTTTTATCCAGTCGTCTGTTCTTGGGCACTCTGATTGTTTCCAAATTCTGGCTATATGAATAGTGCTGCTATGAACATAAAAGTACAGATGGTGTTTCTGGCTTCCCAGGTTATATTCCAAGGAGTGGGATAACTGATCAAATAGGAGTTCAATTTCCAGTATTTTGAGGAATGTCCATTTTGTTTTCCAAAAAGGCTGGACCAGTCGGCATTCCGACCAACAGTGTATGAGAGTCCCTTTCTTCCCACATCCACGCCTGCACTGGTTGTTCTTGCTCTTTTGCAAATGTGCCAGTCTCTGTGGTGTGAGATGATACCTCATTGTTTTGATTTGCATCTCCCTGATGATTAGTGATGACGAGTATTTTTCATATGCTTTTTGGCCATTCGATTTTTTTTTCTTTGTTGAAGTTTCTATTCATTTCTCCCCCATTTTTGATGGGGTTAGCTGTTTTTGTGAATTTCTAACTTGCCTGATATGTCCTGGATATTAACCCCTTATCAGAAGGGTATTGGGTGAATATTCTTTCCGACTCTGTGGACTGTCTTAGTTGTTTCTTGCTAACTTGACCCAGGCTACATATTTCCTGAACTGTTTCCTGTCCAGCAAACTGTACAGCTCCTTAAAATCTGAATAACAGTCTAGCTGGATAAAGCATTCTTGGTGAAATGCTTACTTCATTGAATTTTGTCCTATATTCTTCCATATTTTTCTGGTTCATAGAGTCTCATTTGATAGATCTGCTCAACATCTAATGGGCTTTCCTTTATATATAAGTTACTTATTTTTGATATCCCTGCAGTTAACTTCTGTCTCTATCGTTTGGTTTTGTCATTTTGAGTATAACATGTCTGACTTTTTTTTATTGGGTCTATTTTCACTGGAAGGCCCTTCAGGTCTCTTTGATCTCAGTATCTTAAGGGTCCCACTGAAAATAGAAAATAGTTGCAGTGAAAATCCTCAACTCTGAAAAGTTATTATTGAGAATTTCTTTGACTAATATTTCTTAATCACATTTGCCTTCCAGTTCCTTAAGAACTCTTACATTGTTCCTCTTGAACTCATCCTATTGTTTTCTGGTATTCTGTTCATTTATTTTCAGGCTGTTTTCTACCTTCTTTTGTTTCCTAGCAGTTTTCTCCTTCTCCTGTTGGAGCTGCTCAATCTTTTGCTCAGTCTCAGTTGTTCTGTTATTCAGAGTTGTTCTGTTGTCCTGTTAACTTTGGGGGGTATCATCTTGCATGTCAATCATTTCTGTCATTTCTGAGTGTTGTATATTTTTTTTCATTTCAACTCATGTTTTTTGTGCTTTGTTAACTACATGTGCTATCATTTATTTTAACTCATTGAACATCCTCATTTTAGTATCAGTAAAACACTGTCTGAGCAATTATTAGTGAGGTTTATGTCTTCAATTACATAGACACATATTTGATTATATATAATTATATATTATATTATATATAATTAAATATATACTATATATTTAATTGTCCAGTGACAGACAAAAATTCACAAATTCAGCACAGTTCCAAAAGACTTTACTTATCACCAATAATTAAACAAACTTTGCTAACCCAATCCTAAAAGGGGAGAAAACTCCCAAACCTCTAATTTCTGGCCGAACCTCTGTCCAGGTGCCCAGAATGAGTGGATCTTCCGAAAAATGCATGACAATCTTCTTTCCAGCACCTTTTATCCCACCAAACCCTGCCAAAGGATTCAAGCCAGTCCTTCCTGGGCCAGGCTCTCCAGAGACAAGAACCAGAATTCTTATCAAGATCTCCAGGTAAACACACTTAGCGCAGGTCTAAACAAATGCTTATTGCCAGGGGAGGAGTCCCTGCCTCTCCAGTTCCTGTGCAAGGCACTGTGGAAGAGGGTCAACACACTTGAGAACAAATGTAACTCAGGATTTAATGCATGGGGAATAACATAATAACTTCTAAACAATGAACATCCTATAGCCCGAGATAACTTCAATCTCCTCAAGGTCCATATCTATTCCAGAGTAATTTTGTGCTCTCTGCATTTAGTGTTACTGAGAGTCAAGTTTGCTTGCCAGGAGGAGAGCTGAGTGTGCCTCTTTCTTTTATTTTAACAGAGGTGATTTCAAAGACAGGAGGTCCCTGATGTAGCCAGACCTTCCTGGTATTTTATTGTCCCATGAAGAGGATCCATGGGGTATATGACAGAAATACCCTGACCAGCTAGCATTGGATTCGTGGTAAAATTATAATGCTATTTGAAGAGTTATAAAATTAAACTGCCTTTTGCAATCCTGCCCCCAATCTCCTATTGTAATTTGCACAAGAGCCTTAAGGCAAAATGCAAATGGATTTTAACAAGTGCAAATGGCTTTGAACTAGCAGAAACCCAGAGATCCAGGGTCAGCTATTGTGTTGTCTGCAACACTGTTGGTCTTCTAGTACTCTTGTTGTGCTGGAGTACCCTGGATTTTTTAATTTTCAGATTGTTCTAACATGAAACTCAGTAATTCATTCCTTAAAACATGATTTCTTACCCGATCATGTTTTTCTATCCTATATTTTACTTCTCAGTCCTATTATTGGAGTTGCATCTCCCTATTTTCTTTTGTGCACATCTCTAGTGTTTGCATATCTCTAGCTTTTGTATACCCACAACCTTGTTACTACTTATTTATTGGGTTTGGGGTCATATCTGTTGATGTCTAATGATTATATTCTGTTTCTGTGTTTAGTAATTACTCTTGAAAGGGTTCAGGGAACCATAAAGGGTGACTAGGATCAAACCCAAGTTGGCTGTGTGCATGAAAGAGACACTTATTGAGCTATTTCTTCAGCATCCACCCTCTTAGAATTTTTTTCAAAACAATTTTTACAGATATATTCATAACCTTATAAAGTTAACATTATCAATGATTCCATGATAGTACATTTTAAGAGTTATATGATATAGATAAGTCTACAAATGTAAATTTAATAGAATGAAAATAAATTAATACATTAATTAATCAACTAATTGATTTTTGGGGTTTGAGCTACATCTGTCTGTGCTAAGAGTTTACTCATGTCTTTTCACTTAGAGATCACTCTTGTCACAGCTCAGAGATCCATATAGAGTTTCAGGGTTTAAACTCATGTTGTCCACATGCAAAAAAATTGCCCTACCTACTGTAATTTCTGGCTTCAAAATAAAGTTTTAAGGGGAAAATTTAAATAAGGTTATAAAAGTTGAAAGGTGTGTTTTATCTTAAGAAAAGAAATATTGGCTTTATGTTAAAATATGACATTATAACACAGCTTAAATAAGTGCATTAGTAAGTAAAACATTATAATAAAAAGTTCTGATCATAACTATGTTAATCTATGAACATAAACCAAAGCACCCGATCATACATAGAACAGTCATTATAAATGAAATGTAATTTTTTATTGAAAACACAAAATCTCTTAGCAAGCTAGGAGTAAACAACCTTTTCTTAATCTAGTAGAGGGCAACCATAAGTACCAGGAGTGAATGTTCCATCAATGTTAAGTGCTGAGAAGTTTGTCTTGTCCTTTAAAGAAGATCCCTTAATCCATCTTGTAAAACTGGTTTCAATGTTATGAATTCCATGAGTTGTTGTCTGTTCCTGAAGTTCTGCATCATTCCTTTAAATCTTAATGATATTCTAGCTGGATTGAGCATTTTTTGGTGACATGTTTTGTTGAGTGGGACTACAGTCCCTTCAAATTCTATCTGGCCAGTAGAGTTTCATCTGCTAAATCTACAGTGAATCATAAGGGCTTTCTGTTGTATTTTTTTTTAAATCTTGTGGCTTTGAATTTTCTTTCTCTAACTTTAACTTTTGTCATTCTGAGAACAATGCATTTTGAAGTGTGTCTATTTCTATGGTACCCTTCAGACCTTTTGCATCTAGGTGCCTGCACACCTCATCTCTGGGAAATTCTTATCTATGATTTTGTTGATTAATGTTTCTTCAGCAGATTCTATTGTTCAGGGACTCAACTGAGTCTTACATCATGCCTCTTAAACTCATCCCATAGCTCACTGGTGTAATGTTGATTGCTTTGCAGACTTTTCCCCCAACTTATGCTGCTGCCTAGAGGTTCCCTTATGACATCTTAGAGTTCCTCAATCTTTTCTTAAGCTGTTTATGTTTTGCTGCTCAGACCTTCTATTGAGTTTTTTTAATCACCTACCATTCTCTTCATTTCTGCCATTTTGTGTGCATGTGTGTGTGTGTGTGTGTGTGTGTGTGTGTGTGTGTGTGCATGTATTTAGGAACACACCCAAGCTTGTTCGAAGCTTACTTCTGACTCTGCTCAGGGCTCATTCATGGTAGGTCTGGGGGAACACATAAGGTGCCATGTTCAAACTGGGTTGCTGTGGGGAAGGGAAGCCTCCTACTGGTATACTACTACTGACTCCCATTTCAGTCATTTTTATTGTAGTTTTCTCTATTTTTTAAAAAGTTATTGTATTGAATCACCATGTGATACAGTTAAAATGATATCATGAACTTTGATTGTAGTTTTATCTTTTCAGCTTTCATATTTTATTGCAAATTGCTGATTATCTAGCCAACATTTCTTTGAGCTTACTAAAGATCCTCACCACAGTGTTACTAAAATCATTCTTCTTTGAGGATTTATAGAGATGATTGTACTTGGTTGAAATTTCCCTGCTGTTATTTTCTTCATTGAACTTGGTGAAATTCTACATATGTTCCTCATTGGGTTTGCATTGTTCTTGATACACTGAGGGTGAATCTTTTGTAGTTGGTGCCTGGTAATCTATGCAGGATTAGTCTTGGAGTTGCTCTTTTCCTTTCCTGTCCATCTTTGATGGGATGCATAATTGTGAGTCGATTTAATTATGATGAGTAGAGCTGTTAGATGTGAATCTGAGCCTGTTGATATGATGGGTTGGATATGGAATTTGCTGTAAGGACTAGCTGGATGGGAGAAGAAATTCATCCACCTCTAGGTTCTTAAGAAAACCTAGAGATGTTAGCTGGGAGATTACTCCCACGAGCAGAGGTGAGGAGCAAGAAGAGATTCAGAGTTTTATATCTCGAATCATTTTTATAGCTTCATTCACCCTTATGAAGACAGAGTTGCTGATGTTTTAGAAAATTAATATTTTAACTTGTTGGAAACTGTGGTAAAATTACAAGTTATTCATGTGGAGGCAGTAAACCAGAAGGTTGGATATTATTTGAAAACAGATTGTTCTCATAATTATTTAAAACATTCCCCCTGCGAGCTTCTTTGCCCAATTAATTTGTGTTGTTTGTTAATAAAACAGTTTAAACCACAGTACATTTCTGATTAAAATGTCAAAGATTTTAAGTGACTCAATTGTTTTATCTGTTGCTGTTGTGTATGTCAAGTCACAAATTGGATTTTTATTTCACCCTCAAGTTAATTCTCAACTCTATTAACTATTACTAGATTATCAAGAAAAGGTTTTGTACAACAGCCTATAAACTTTATTGTTTCTATCTACAAAATGAAAGTAATAATATCTTATCTAATTAAGTCACATGACTATTAAGAAGTAAAATAAGGCAATTCCAGTGGACTGCAAGTAGATAGGTGATAGCTTAAATATTAAACTTTTTTTTTAACATTTTATTATACCACCGTGAGATATACAATTACAACGTTGTTCACGCTTGGGGGTTTCGGTCACACAGTGTTCCAGATTGTCTATGATGCATAAGCATATTGACTATATGTAGTTTGATACAATGATCACATTACCACATTGCTTTGTACCTAATTGTGTTTTTTTAATCTTTGAATTTCTGAAAGGCAGAACAAGTAAATTATGGAGAGCAGTAATTTTTTTTTAAACAGTAGATCTGAGGCTCTTTTTGTTCCTGGAGTGGGCAGATGCCCTTGGGCTACACTAGCACATGACAGGATTTATGGAGATGTTACTGGTGCCTGCTCGAGCAAATAGATGAACTATGGGAAGACAAGTGATACAAGTTAAGTGAACTTCATATACATGTATATGTTTGAGAATCGCATTCATTACATCTCTCTGGCTGGTATTTCTTAGTGTAGAGGCAGGAGTAATTCCCAAGCATCATCGACTGTGACCCAAAAAGCCAAAAAAAAATGATTCTGGGTACTTGTATTCAAGTCTTTTGAATAAAAACTGGTTTTGCCACCAATTTCTCACACTTTGGAATGCTCTACATATAGGACCAGGAAGATAATAAAATAAATAGAGCATTTGTCTTGCATATGCCAGCCTGGGTATAATCCTTGACACACCATTTAGTTGCTCCACTCCAGCAGGAGTGGTCTCTGAACACAGAACCAGGAGTAAGCCCTGAGTACTGTGTGTATGGCCCAATCTCCTCCCCTATAAAAAAAGAATCTTCTATATATTGATGCTAATAATAGACACAGGGTGCCTAGGAATTGAGATTGCACAAATTGTTTTAAATATAAAATTAAATATGGGGGCCGGAGTGATAGCACAGTGGGTAGGGCGTTTGCCTTGCAAATGCTGACCTGGGTTTGATCTCCAGCATCCCATATGGTCCCCCAAGCACTGCCAGGAGTAATTCCTGAGTGCAGAGCCAGGAGTAACACATGAACATTGTTGGGTGTGACCCAAAAAGGCAAAATAAATATGAAGATGTCATGACAGTAAACAAACTGATGACAATAGCAATAAAAATGGAGAACAGGACATGGAATTAAGAAGTCTGAGAAGTGAAGCTGATAGATTTTGATGACTTAAACATAAATTAAGATATCCTGGTCCTTGCATCTACTGCTTTTTGAAATAACCTTCTGCACCTAGACATATTAAAAACTCATTTATAATTGTAAACATTTATACTATATTTCAAATTCTGAATTGTAGATTACTCTTAGGTAAACAAAACTTAAAACTGGGGCTCTTTCATCTCTGTTCCCTAAAATGGTTAGCTGTTCACACATTTGTCTTCCTCGAAGCATTACAAAACCTTCAAAAACAGAGATCATTTTGTTGTTATTACCATTTACTTTGGTTTTCTCATTGCATTTCCATTATACTCGGCACTTGACTAATACATATTTCAAACTATTTTGTGTATGTGAAATGATTGAAGGGGGCAATGGCTGAAAGATTTTTTATTTTGAAGTACAGAAGTTCAACTTCCACTTGCTAAAATACGCATCAATAAAACATCCACAGACCAAAAATTGTGAACCATAGGCAATTGGTTCGGTAGTTTGACTTGTGTTTTTCACCCCCAAATCTGCTTGCGGTGACTTAGCAAGTCTTGTCTGCTGACTTGTCACTTCACTGGGACTGTCTGTCTCTAGTCCTCAACCCCCTACCCAACCCCTGCCTTATGTGAGACTTGGAACCATAAAAATTGCATGAAGATCCCCTCCCGTATGATAATTAATGGGAACAAAATGTCTTGGATGAAATATCACTGGCAAAATGAGGTATGACCAGATGTTGTGTAATGCAGGACCCACCATCAAGTGAAGAACTCTATTCTGAGCCAGACTTGTCTCCCTCAGAAGTGTTTATTTTTAAAAATAAAGTGGAAAAAAAGTTAACGAATTCTTTAAGACTGAATTTAAGAAAAGCAGTGGACTTTTTTCCCTCCAACAGTTGCAGCCAGATCATTGTAAAAAATGGTGTTTTAGAGAGTTTTGTAAGAAGAAGTGCATGAACAAAACTTTATTACGGCACTTTTGGAACAACTAAAAAATAAATGATTATTTAATTTTTTTTTTTTTTTTTTGCTTTTTCGGTCATACCCAGCGATGCTCAGGGGCTACTCCTGGCTCTGCACTCAGGAATTACTCCTGGCGGTGCTCAGGGGACCATATGGGATGCCGAGGATCGAACCCAGGCCGGCATGGGCCGGCCGTGTGCGAGGCAAATGCCCTACCCGCTGGGCTATCTCTCCGGACCGATTATTTAAAATTTGCAAACCCAAAACATGAAAAATAATATCTTCTCCTAATACTAATAATCAAAATTAGCAATGGTAAATATTTTATATTATTTTTATTTGTTAGTTTTTAAGGTGATATTTCAAATGAAGGAGGGTTTTAATTAAATATTACAGCCTTTTATAAATTTCATCCAAACATTTTATTAGCCTATAATCTTTCATCTCCAAGGCTGAGTTATTATGAGTAATTACCATGTGGTAAAGAAAATTTGACTTTGATATTAAAAAAATAAAATAAGAAATATCTACTGGGGCTACAGAGATACGAGGCAGGTAGGGTGCTTGGCTTGCATGATGCCCACCTGGATTAGATCTTTGATACCTCATATGGCCCCCTGAGTACTGCTAGGAGCCATCCATGGATGAAGACTCCTTGACACGGCTGGGCATAGCACCCAAACAAAGCAAAACAAAATCTTCCAATATTGGATTTTAAAATCTACTTTTAAGACAAAATAGACATTGCACAAATTTAAAAGCATTTTCTGTGCATAGAGTTAACACCACTTTGATCCCCACACTGCATATGGTACCTTGAGCACATCTAGAAGTGATCTCTGCACACAGATCTATTAGTAATCCCCTGAGCACCAGTGAGTGTATTCCTAACCCCCAAGACAGTAACCTGAAAGAAAAGCCTGTTTGTGGTTTGGACTACATAAGAACTCTTTGATGGTGAAACATGGATTAGAGGTTTGTCAATAGTTGGAATCAACCACAAGTGTGTGGGAGTCAGAGGTTAGGTAAGACAGAGAAGGGAACAGTGTGCTAGTAATCTTTGGAAATGATAATACCAGCCTAGAACTGAGCATTGAATATAGGCAAACGGATTTATATGATAACCTCTAAAGGTTTTTCAAGCCACAATGTGTAAGAGAAGGAAGAGAGAGAGAGAGAGAGAGAGAGAGAGAGAGAAAAAAAAAAAAGAGGTAAAGAGCCTGCCGTAGAGGCAGGCTGGGGTCGGGGGTAGAGAGGGAATTGGGGACTTTGGTGGTAGGAAATGGGTGCTGGTGAAGGGATGGGTGCTGGAACACTGTATGACTGCGACCCAAACATAAACATCTTGTAATTGTATATCTCATGGTGGTATAATAAAAATTTTTTAAAAAAGTTATTTCAGTAATGCTTTCCCTTTCCTCAGGCATTATTACCATGTTTCACAGCTCCTATGCTGCCCAATAAACTGTGAACTTCTCAAGGAGAAAAGAAGTCAATAGAGAAGCAAATCTTCCCAATTTTTGAAAGTACCAACAACAGTTAAATCCTTATGGGTTATATTAATGATTTCTAATATGTCTAGCAAAAATCAGGATATAGGGGCCTGAGCAATAGCACAGCTGCTAGGGCATTTGCCTTGCATGCGGCCGACCTGGGTTCGATCCTGGGCATCCCATATGGTCCCCAAACATCACCAGGAGTGATTCCTGAGTGCAGATCCAGGAGTAACCCCTGAGCACTGCTGGATGTGACCCAAAAAGCAAAAAAAAAATCAGAATATAACTAATATATATGAAAACTAATTTTTTCGGGGTTGTCTGCAAAAGGTCTGCCAAAGGAGAGGATGAGAGAATTACACTGAAACCCAACCATGAAACTCTGTATCTGTGTATTTCACGTGATTCAACAACAACAACAACAACAATAAAATAAATTAAACCCCCATTAGAACGTCAAGCCATTCTCTGTCCCCATTTCAGTCCAAATTCAGAGTGTAACACACAATTTGAATTAGAGAGCCTTGCAGTTTAAGATCGTGTTCTCTCTAGAATGCAAATCTCACTTGCTTGTCTCTCTGTCTCTTTGCTTGCTTGCATTTTCAAGCTAGTATTCTCTCTTGAGCATGTATGTCTTCCTCCCTGCCACCACCCAACTCTCATTTCTAATTGAGGACACTATAGTTATTTCACTACCTGGCCCAGTGAAGGACATAATATATCAAGGACCTAAAACTCCTTATTCTCCTTTCTTTATGCAGTCAGTACCACTTTGGACAGGAACACATATGACAGTGTAAAACATAGCTTTCATGCCCTCCTAGAGCAACTGAGATATTAATATCTGTCAGGTTTAATGTACATTATTTCATTTCTAGTATGATGAGTCTTATGAAGGAGGTTATTTATATTGGTTATAGGAAATAAATACTGTGCCTTCTGTTTGCATATTGAAGTGTGAATAAATTAACTATGTTATATGCACATGAAATATATGTATGCAATTTTCAAAATTGAAGACAAATTGTATATTCAGCATTATACCAATGTTTCACATGAACATTTTGTGCCTTATAATTATAATGGTCACCAAAATATCAATATCATTTGAATGCTTGCATTACATGTAATCATGTAGAATGTCTTGATTTATTAAAGGTCCAAAATCCCTAGATTATGTTTTTCCACAATAACCACTCTCTATAAATAGCCTACAAATAAATATTTTCTCCATTGTTGATTCCCTTATTAATGATATAATCCTGTAAAAAAGAATACGAAGGACTCCAGCGAAATGCTATGAATATATTAATAGCTAATGAAATATGTTGCCAAATAGCTTCTAAAAGCTTAAAATTTTATATCCCAGTATTATAGTTCTAACATACTCATGATCCTGCCAAATTAATACTTTGTATATGGATTTTATTTTTCTATAACTGACAAATATCAGGCACTAATAAAAACTGATTTGATAAAAATTAAATTAGTTCATGGCTACTCTAGTATATGTATTTTATGAAAAAAATGACTATATTTTGTCCTTCAATAAAGATTCAATAAAGATTTTTCCACATTTATATTAACTTTAATATTTTAGATTCTCTTTCTTCTATTTATCTCATGATAATCATTCCTATTTTGGAATCTTTGCTCAGATGATTTTTAAGATATGAATTTTCAACAAATGCAGAGTATTCCTACGGTAAATTTTCTGTTTTCATTATACTATGAGTTAATGTGTTAATCTGAATTTGCAGTCAGAGTATATGGTAAGAATCTTGGTTGTAGGACATGTACTCAGGGCAAAACTTCTCTTGCCTATGTATCAGTTAAACTGCATAATATAGATATCTATAACTGCCATAGCATATGCATTCATACATCCAGAAAATATCTCTTCAATGTGTAATAGGTGACACTTTACTTGTGATAATAGGAATGATGTTTTCTCAACTAATATCAAGTAGTATGCATATCATAAGTCTTGAAATTTGCACACAGATGTTTGGTAACTGTTAAATAATAAAACAAATAATATAATATCTAAGAAATCATTTACATGATGCATAAACTTATATACCATTCACATTTATATATCATGTTTATTAAAATCACCACCAAGGTGTGTTCCTGTTTTGCTTCCATTAGCAAATATATGTATACTTTGGTATAGCTTCCATACACTTTTTCACAGTGAAATGTCCAAGTTTGTTTTTCAGTTGGCTAATGATTTCACTTTAAGCAAAAGAACAAAGTTAACTAAGAGAGATCCAACCTATGACTGCCTTCATTAACAGTGTGCTGACTACTCAGACTGACCAGTAACAGAAGTTTTGTTCATTCTACTGATAATCCCATAGGATATCCACTGCCAGACATATCTGAACACTGACAAGTATTTCCCAGAATCTCCCCAACCCTGAAAAGAAAATTTGGAAGTCATGATCAAACTTAATGCACTGCTATTTAGGGATCTAATGTCTGGCAAATAATATCTTTATCATTTATTTAATACATAAATGGTTTTTATTCATGTCTGCTTTCCAAAGCTTGGCAAAGTAAAGGCCATGCATTAATCACTTTGCCCTTCAGTGAAATGCAGCCATCCAGTTTGTGAGTACTGTAGCTTCATCAGCCAAGCATGTGACCTGACTCAATAAAGTTTGGAACTGAAGCTCTCTTAAAGACATTATAATTGGTACTTGTTGCAGGTATACAGTATAGCATGGAAGCAAAAACAGGCTGTTTTTCCTCTTGGTTCCAGCAACCTTATTAAGGTAGAAATAAAGGGAAATAAACGGTTATAGTAGAAGTGGAAGATACTAGAGTGAAAAATCCCTCTTGGCTCTTAACTTAGTGCTGATATATTTTCAGTTCTAAAAAGGATATTTCTGTAACTTAACTCTCAGGATAGCAAAAATAGGATTTTTTTTTAACCCGTCCACAAGATCGAATTTAGTTGCACCAAGTTCTCATCTACTATACTATTCTCCACATTTGATGAATGAACTCTGACAGGTCTCTTACCTGTATT
This sequence comes from Cryptotis parvus, assembly GCA_021461705.1. Lineage (NCBI taxonomy): Eukaryota > Metazoa > Chordata > Mammalia > Eulipotyphla > Soricidae > Cryptotis > Cryptotis parvus. Next base: position 25,817 of record JAJIBD010024731.1, on the reverse strand, counting down.
CCCCCGACATTTCTAATCTTCACTTTTGTATCCGTTCTAGTATTTAGCTCACTTTTTATTGAGCTTTCTCCCAGTAGCCTTGTTAACTGGTCCCTCTGGCCTTAATCATTTCACATTTTCTCTTTTATAAATAAATGTCTTCAGATACCTTTACCCTTACTCCATATGCCCACCTGAAAACAATGACAACTATGCTAACACTATGACATTATTATCACTGACTTTCAATAGCAAATATGATGTGACTCCGATTGTCCTGTCTTATTTACAAAAACTATTTATGTGAGTCTTTCCATCACTTGTATCACTTGTCTTACCTGTTGTTCATCGATTTGCTGGAGCAGGTTCCAGTAACATCTCCATTAGTTGGGAATGAGTCCCATTATTGTTACTTTTTTGGCATATCAAATATACCACAGGTAGCTTGCCAGGCCCTGCCGTGGCTCTTGGTTCATACCAGGGGGCCCAATTGTTTCTATGTCAGACCATCAACCATCCGGGACCCACGGGGCAGAGCCCTGGGTGAAGACAAGACTGTCTACTGTAAGCCACCTGCCAACGCAGCTGGGCACCACAGCCACACCTGCAACACTTCAAGGGGCATGTGGCATGAGTCTTTCCATAAGAGGTTAAAATCATGCTCATTTCAAATTCTTGTTTCCTCATTTATTCAAATGATCAGTAGTAACTGAGTATGTATATTACTTATACCTAACCTCATAGGGATTTTATGAAATATACAGATACTAAATAGGTGTGCTCATAGTTCAGATCCAAATTTCTTATGCTTCAATCTCCACTCCCTTGTTGCTGAGGGCAATGACAGCTGAAGGTTTACCACTTAGTTTCTATTCATGATTGCTTTTGGTTAAGGTGAGTGAATTTTTTTTTTGAAGGATGTAGAGAAAGTTTCTGTGCAAAAAAGTTGAAGAATGTAGACGATAAATGTGACTTCTTTGTCACTTAATCAGGACAACTTTGATACCTATCCCAAGTTGAATACTTTTCCCAGTGTAATATTTATTGGACTTCATACTTCATGCTTTTCTCTATCCTACCCTGCTTCCTTACCCCAACAAAAGTATTGACTTTGATGGCACACTATAATAAATTCCATGTGTATACATCTGTACCCATGTCTGAGTTTGTGGGCCTGTGCTGCACTTTCTACTTTAAGATAATATAATTGTTAAGTGTTGTATTTTAGTGGGTACTATTCATCTTAAGAAAAGTAAGTAAAATTTTGTAGGTGGGAGGATTTAGCATATATTTAATAAATTCATGTCTGCTATTTAAAACCACCAAATGTCACATTGTCATATCATTTCAATCTTTCCATACTGACAGTTACAAATACTGTGTCTCTTAATTATCTTGTAACTCATGGACTATAGGCATATACGATTTTAAAATGCCCAAAATTGTAGGCACATTCAATTTTTGTTTCCTTTGAGCAAAATAAGTGTTTATATACATCTATATTTTTTTCTATGAAGTAATTTCAGGTTTACAAAAATTAGGAAATTAGCATAAATAATCCTGATCTAAACAGAAATTCTCCAAGTATCAAAATTTTGCCAAGTTTTTCAATGCTTAATAAGCTATTTTCTACATTATTTATCTGATGGAACTTTTCTGAAGCAATTCCAAAATTTCTAGCATAATGTTTTTTGATCACTAAGCAATCCTGTATAAATTTCACCAAAACAGTGGCATTCTATCACTAATTGAAGAAAATTCTGAAAATCAGAAGCTTAAAACTGACAAATTAGTAACACTATTGTATAGTATATAATTTAAATATGCTTTATTAATTAATCCTCCCATGTTCTTGATAGAGAAATTAAATTTGAAAAAGTTTCATAGAAGTCACTTTAAGAACACATGTTTTATGTGTAAGAGAAGGAAAAGAGAGAGAGGGAGAGAGAAAAAGATAAAGAACCTGCCATTTAGGCAGGCTATGGGAGGAGGGAGGGAATTGGGACATTGGTGGTGGGAAATGGGCACTGGTGGAGGCGGGGTGCTGAAACACTATGTGACCGAAACCTCCAAACATGAACATTGTAATTGTATATCTCACGGTGGTATAATAAAATATTAAAAAAGAACACATTTTTTTTTCTGTTCAATCTCCTTCAGTCCAAAGTAACCTTCCAGTCTTCATTTTTCTTGATGTTGACATTTATGCACAAATGTCAGATCAAAATGGACTATAAACTTCAACATCAGAACTGAATCCATATGGTACATGGAAGAAAATGTAGGCAAAACCATCCACAACATTGAAGCAAAAGGCATCTTCAAAGATGAAACACCACTAACCAAGCAAGTGGAAGCAAAGATAAACAAATGGGACTACATTAAACTAAGAATGCTTATTCTGTACTTCAGAAGAAATGGTGACCAAGATACAAAAAACAAGTCATGGATGAGAAAAAATTATTCACCTGATTTTTCATATGATAAGGGAGATAAATTCAATGACATATAAGACACTGGCAGAACTTTACAGGAAATAAAAGCCAACCTTATAAAAAACTTGGGGAGGAGAAGTAAACAGTAAATTTTTCAAGAAGATATTAAAAAATGGCCAAAAGCCGCATGAAAAATGCCTTTCATCCGTAATCATCAGGGAGATGCAAATCAAAACAACACTGAGATATCATCTCACTCTATAGAGATAGGACACATTCAAAAGAACAAGAACAACCAGTGCTGGTACAGATGAAGGGAAAATTACTTCATTAATTATTGGTGGGAATGCCACTGGTCCAGCCTTTTGGGGAAACAATATGGACATTCCTCCAAAAACTAGAAGTTTAGCATCCATTTGACCCAGCAGCACCACTAATGGAAATATACCCTAGGCACCAAAAACCACACAGCAGAAAAACTGTCTATACTTCTGTGTTCATTGTAGTGAACATATAAGTTTACTAAGTTCACAATATTCTGTATTCATTCACAATGGCCATGATGTGGGGGGGAAAAAGCTCCTAAGTGTTTGAGAACAGATAGCTGGATAAAGAATGAGGGTATATATACACAATGTAATATCACTAAGCTTATAGGAAAAATTAAGTCATAAAATTTGCTATAAATGGACATAAATAAAGGGTATCATGCTGAGTGAAATGAATCTGAAGGGGAATTTCACACATAGAATGACTGCACTCATTTCTTGGATATAAAAAAGTATTAGACTAATATCAAAAGCCAGGGTAAACAGGGGTCAGAAGGATTTGTCAAAGGCTGGAAGCTTTCCATAGTATGTGGTGGAGAGGGTTAATGGAGGCATAAAGGACAATTAGACTGGAAAAGGGAGAAGTATGACAATAATCATTCTGGACAAGAAATGAGTGTTGAAAGTACAGAAAGGGATATATCTGATAACCTTTCAGAATCTGCATTGCAAAACAAAATGCTGAAAACAAGGAGGAAGGAAGAGGAGGATGAGGAGGAGGAGGAGGGAGGAGGAGGAGGAGAGAGAGAAGAAGAAGAAGAAGAAGAAGAAGAAGAAGAAGAAGAAGAAGAAGAAGAAGAGAAGAAGAAGAAGAAGAGAAGAAGAAGAAGAAGAAGAAGAAGAAGAAGAAGAAGAAGAAGAAGAAGAAGAAGAAGAAGAAGAAGAAGAAGAAGAAGAAGAAGAGAAGGAGAAGAAGAAGAAGAAGAAGAAGAAGGAGGAAGAAGGAGGAGGAAGAAGAAGGAGAAGAAGAGAAAGAGAAGAAGAAGAAGAAAGAAGAAGAAGAAGAAGAAGAAGGAGGAGGAGGAAGAAGAAGAAAAAAAGAAGAAAGGAAGAAGAGGAGGAGGAAGAGGAGGAAGAGGAGGCACAGGAGGAGGAGGAGGAAGAGGAAGAGGAGGAAGAAAAGAGGAGGAGGAGAAGAAGAAAAAAGTGGAGGAGGGAACTGGAACGTTGGTGGAGGGAATGTACAATGGTGAAGAGATGGGTGTTGGCACATTGTATGAGTGAAACTCAATCATAATCAACTTTGTAAATGTGAATCTCCCTGTAGTTGAATTAGAAATATTTACATATATAAATATATATATATATATATTTAACTTAATATATATTAAGTTATATATATGTATATATATACATATAATTAAGTTAAAATATACACCAGATACACCAGGCAGAGCTACTACCAGCTCTCCTTGTTGCACTTCCTGTACTTCACTGACCATGAAGGGTCAGGAACAGAGAGCGATTTCTGACCTGAGCCCACCATCCTAATAGAGCCTCAGAAGAACCCAGAGGAACCCCCCACACCATGCTGGCAGTGTTTATCATCATCCGGACTCCACAGTTCATCAGAGCTCCACCCAAAAAGTGTCAGCCAGTCTCAAGCCAGGTTTGTGAGAGACCCACCCCTACAGAGGAAACTTTTCAAGCCCAGATATGCTGAACCACAGACATAGATACACCAGGCAGAGCTGGTACCAATTCTCCCCAAGTCATCTGTAAATTACCAAGAATATTCTACCCACCCCTCTCAGAGAGACTGACAAGCTAATGAGAGTATACTGCCTGTATGGCAGAGCATGGAAAGCTGTCCGACATGTATTCGATATGCCAAAACCAGTAAAAACAATGTTTATTCCCCTGACCCTGAAAGAGCCCTAAATATGGCAGCATTAGGAAGGACGAGCAAGGAGTACTTTCAATGCATGTACGCTGGCATCATAAGCATATACTGAGGACCTGATAGTGCAAGAGCAAAAGATCAAGTACGACATCATTGGTCTGAGATGAGAAGGCACCAATCGCATCACTGTTTTTTTTTTACTGAGATTCAGGTTTTTTTTAATTATATAGTTATCACATTTTTGTAAGGTAATGGTTAAAGTCTTGAGCATTTTTTGACACACGTTCCCAGTAATCTCATTACTTTTTAAAGAGTAGACTTTTTTGAGGTCCTTTACAGAAGTGTGCCTCTAAATAAAATTACAGAAGTGTGTCTCTAAATAAAATATTAAGTCAAAATATTTTTTAAAAGATTAGATCCTAAAATAAACTCTTTTTTGTTTAATTTAATATTTTTATGATACCACAATGAGATATACAATTACAAAGATGTTCATATCTGTTTTTGACACTGGAAAAGAACTGTCTTTGGAACATGTGAAGAAAGAGGAGTCGGTGGTGTCATTGTCCTTGTCAACACACCTAGCCATGAGCATAGATTCATTTGAGAGCCTAACAAATCAGATAGGAAAATTACACTTGAAGAAATGTGGCTGACTGCCGGAAGTTTCTATCTTTGTTGTCTACGCACCACCATCCACATACAAGGAAGAATAAACTTAGAAATTCTACATGGAACTGGAGAAGTTCTATAAAGATCACACCTTCTACAAGATCATAATTGGTGATTTTAATGACAAGATAGGACCGAGAAGATCAGCTGAAGAACTCCATATCAGGACTCATGGACTGGAAAGAACGAACAGGGTCAGTCACTATCTGAGTTCATCATGTTGACCAAGACCATTCATTGGAACTCACAGTTCCAGAAGGCTAAATGTAAACATTGGACAGGGTAATCTCCTGATAGACAGTTCCACAATAAAACTGACCATGTCATATTCAATCGATGGTTTTGCCTGACCGATGTCCATGTCATCCCAAAATTTCAAACAGGATTGGACCACCGTCTCCTTCATGCAAAATTCTACTTCACGGAACGGGGAGAAAAGATTGCAAAGTTTAAGAAGAGAACTCCCAGAATGATCACCAACTGGAAACTCTTTGGCACCATTGCAGCAACATGGGAAGATGCCATCATTGAAGACATCAATGAAAATACAACCTATTGGTTCAGCATCTCCATGATTGTGTGAAGAATGCTGAGAGAGAAAAAGACACAAAAGGACACCTGTCTTCAAAAACACTTTAGCTCATTCACCAATGTGTCAAGGTACAAGCCTCAGCCAACCATAAGCTAATGTCCAAGCTCTCCAAGAGGTGTAGAGAAGCAATAAAGGAAAACCTCAAAGAGAGAAGAGCAGAAATACTGGAAGATGCAGCAGAAGCCTGGAAAAGCATTCACAACTCCCTCCTGTCCTTCGTCAACTAAAAGATTAAGATGATTGACCTCCAACGTCCTGATGGATCTATCACATCTTCCAGAAAGACAATGGAGAAGATTACCCATGGCTTCTACTCGGATCTCTTTGACAGCCACTTCTACCTGCCCATATACCAAATTCGGATATGTCAGGATGGTTATGTCATTCCAACGTTCACCCTTCTGAAATCAAACATGCCATTTCATTGATAAAGAAGCAAACAGCACTGACCCAGACAAAGTGAGACGCAAACAACTGAAGACTCTGCCATCAGTACTCATAAATACACTGGCTCTGCATTTCGCATGCTACCTGTCTGAATGCAAGGTTCATTCTCAATAGAAAATGAGCAGGACTGTTCTACTGTTCAACAAGGGAGACACCCATGACATTGGCAACTAACACCACATCTGCCTGTTGTCCGTCATCTACAAGCTGTTCACTTGAGTCATCCTGAACAGGATTGCCAGAACATTAGATGAAGCGAGAACATTAGATGAACCATGAGAGCAAGCTTGCTTCAGAAAAGGATTCAGCACAATTGACCATATGCACATGGTAACCAAGCTCATTGAGGTTTTTAGGGAGTTCAAGGTGTCGCTCTGTCTAACGTTCATTGATTTAAAGAAAGCCTTTGATTCTGTTGAGACCGAAGGATTCATCGAAACCCTAGTCAAACAGGGCATTCAAACCAAATACATCGATTTCCTTTGTGAGCTGTGTTATGTATTCATCACCAGTATCTCACCATTCATGGAGATTACTGATGTTGAATTTCTAACTATTGTTTATTTTCCAATTATCGGTTGGGTGGTTTGTCATAATAAACAATTTTAAAATTTCCCTAATTTTATTTTAACTCATTTATTTATATCAAAAGTATTTTCTTAATTTTAATTAATTTATTTTTTATTATACCACTGTGAGATATACAATTATAAAGATGTTCATAATTGGATCTCCATCATACAGTGTCCCAGCACCTGTTCCTCCACCAGTGCCCCATTCCCACCACCAATGTCTCCACATTCCCTCCAACCTCCCCCTAGCCTGACTCTATAGCAGATACTTTTCCTCTTCCTCCTTCTCTCTCTCTCTCTCTCTCTCTCTCTCTCTCTCCTCTTTGTCTCTCTCTCTCTCTTACATATAGTGGCTTTCCCTACAGACATTTAGGGTTTTTCCTGTGAATTTCTGTGTATTCAACACCAGCTCCACCACCAATGTGCCTCTACCACCACCAAAGGCCACAGCCCATCACCCACTCCCCATTCCACATCAGCCACCCCCCCATTTGTTGAAACTACAATGATCGCTATAATGTATACATGGGCAAGGTCCTGGGAGGACCTGGCCCTAAACTTGGTTGTTATCTAAGCCTGGCAGGCAGCCACAAAGTGGCTGTGCACTGCGGGAAGAGCCGGTGCAGCTGTGCATCTGGACCTTCTCTTCTCTGGCATTACTGATGATGGAGGCGGTGAAGCTTGTAGCCACATCCACTGGGTCATGGGAGGTGGAGAGATGAGGGAGGGGCCTCAATTTCCACTCCAAGCCCCACCAGCCCAGCCACAGCAGCCCACCTATCTGCTTGCCCTAGGAGCTCTGCTTAACCCGGCCAGGGATGGAGCCAGTTTCCCCCTCGCATTGGTCCTTTGAATTCTAATCTTTTCCATAGCACCCATTTTTACTATTATTATTACTTTTGATTTTAATTGCTCATATTTTGCAAATGGATGATTTAAAAGTCCTAAAAGCAACCTCAGTATCCTTTTCAGGCCCTGTTTGTTCAAATTAATTTATTAAATGACCAATTAGTGGTCTTTTCTTACTTTCAAAGATTATAGATGTTTGTTTCAATGGCTTTTTTTTGTCTTTGTTTTGGAAGCAATCATTTTTTAAAGGTCCTTTATAGTAGCTAAAGTTATTTGGAAAATATATCTGAATTCCAGATGTATTCATTGCAACTTGGATGCCTCTGTTCTTGAGGTTTATCATAGAATCATTGGATATATAAAAAACATGGTATATGTTTACATTCTATATATATTTATATAATTAACTATGTAAATATAGAATACTTATTGTAATTCAATACCAGGTAATTCATTATAGTTTCCCCCTCCATAATTGTTTGCCTTTATTATTCTGCTGGGGTAGTCATAACAAAATATGATAGAGTCCATGCATTAAGTTGCAGAAATCCATCCTCGCAGTTGTGTAAAACAGATAACCAAGATAACAGCCAAATTGGTTCTAGAAATAGCACTTTCTTGCTTGCAGGAGAGAACTACTTACTGCGTCTTCACAAGTGGGAGAAGACATAGAGAGAGATAGGGAGAGTAAAAGGAAAGGGAGGGGAGAGAGAGAGAGAGAGAGAGAGAGAGAGATTAGCAAAATTTCTTTTACTAGAACACTAATCAAATTGGGCTTGATCTCGAGCATTATTTTCCACATGGGGCAGACATGGGGCAGAGCTGCTACTGGCTCTCCCTGTGCCCAGCTGCTCACGAGGCGCCGGGATGGATGGTGGGTTCTAGCCCTGGCCCACCATCCCAGCAGAGCCTCACAACAAGCCAGACGACCCCCACTCCATGAGGGCCTCCATTTTCCACATCCGGACTGATCTCTCGTCAGACCTCCACCCAGCAGACCAGCCTATCAGCGCCCGGCTCATCGAGTTCCACCCTGCAGCAGTCTTTCTTAAATCCGGCTCAGGTATGCCAGTCCAGAGACTTCGCAGACATGGGGCAGAGCTGCTACTGGCTCTCCCTGTGACCAGCCGCTCACGAGGCGTCCGGAGGGATGGTGGGTTCTAGCCCTGGCCCACCATCCCAGCAGAGCCTCGCAGCAAGCCAGACGACCCCCCCACTCCATGAGGGCCTCCATTTTCCACATCCGGATTTCTCTCTCTTCAGACATCCACCCAGCAGACCAGCCTATCAGCGCCCGGCTTGTGCAGTCGCATAGCGGCAGCACGGTTCATCAATAAATGCTGGACTTAAGATGCCTACAAGAGTATACTACCTGCACGGCAGAGCCTGGCAAGCTACCCGTGTTGTATTTGATATGCCAAATACCAGTAACAATTATAGACCTCATTCCGGAATGGATTGAGGCTCTTTATATTCCTGGAGCAAGCAGATGCCTTGGGCTCTACTAGCATGAGACAGGACATATGGAGATGTTACTGGGGCCCGCTCGAGCAAATCGATGATGAACGGGAAGACAGTGATACAGTGATCTTAATTTATCCTATATATTAGTAGTCACATTATATTAGTAGTCACAATGCTGAGACTACATTCGTAGTTTCGTTACATTAGTAATCTACATTAGTAGCCTACTACTAATCTACATTAGTTGTCTCAGCATTGACATGTAAAAGGGGTTACAATTCACTGTATCACTGTATCACTGTCTTCCCGTTCATCATCGATTTGCTCGAGCGGGCCCCAGTAACTATCTATTCAGTTCATGAAATTTCTATAGAAGTAAATCTAACACCTATAATTCACAATAAATTCAACACATTTGTTGATTCATGGAATACAGATCAAACATTTGTTGCATCATCAGCACATGTCACAATGATAACCCATTAATAAATATATTTGTTATATATTTGATTATAATTTTTCCCTCTTTGGCTTGGGTGTGGATCAAATTAATGTGATCAAAAGATTTCAAGTTAGATTGCCCCATTTAATTATACTTTTTGTTTGTTTCCTTCCCAACAGGTGAGGGGAGATTTTGCCCTATCTTGTTGATTGCTTTTTATTTTTCAAAATAAGAAATATAACAGAAAGCCTGGAGTCAATGATTCTTAAACACACATCATTCTTCTTACTATCTCTTCTACCCTATTCTATCCCTTAGGCTTTTGTTTGTTTTGCTCTACTTTTGAGTCAAACCACCTGTGGTGAAGGCTTCCTCCTGGTTCACCCTCAAATCCTTTTTAGGCAGGATTTGGGGCTTCATATGGGGTGGCAGGTATCTAACTCCAGCTCGTCAAATGCAAGACAAGTGCCCTACCTGCGGCTGAACCATCTGTCCAGCCCTAAGCCTTTAAGTCCCTTTCATTATTTTTGCCACTTTAGAAAAACGAATCATAATTTTCTCTCTTGTATTTCTTCATACATTTTCTTTCTTTTTACCTCTTTTGTGGGAGGAGATGGGACAAATGACTGTTTTACTGTTTCTCCCTTTTCTTTTCTTCAAAGTAGAATTTCATAGTTGCCTTTTGCATCTTGCCTTTTCCTCTGGTATATTCTATAAATTATTCCATATGGTCCATAAAGATTTTTCTCACTTCAGGCTTTACAACTGTGTACTTCTTACTAGGATAGACAATAAATCAGTTTATTCAACCACTTACCTTAGTTAAGATATTTAGATTATTTCCAACACTTTGCAATTGTATCAGTTGCTATATCTGCTAGTATGATGTGATAAAATACTTTTTATTTACACACCTGGTTCACTGATGTTTTATTGTTATAAGATGTTAGTATGGCTCATTTTTTTGTTTTTTTCCTAATTTGCTAAGCATTTATTCTAACAGAATATATTAAAAGACAAAACAACAAACACTATACTTAATGGCTTGGTTGCAGCATTTAAAGATCTATTTATTCATGTTCCTATTTATGAATTTTCTTTGCATTTCATTGCTATGACTGTTTAGTATGTGCCAGTATCACACTGCTTTAGGTAAAGAGGTTTTATAATCAATTACACATTTGACATGCTTATACATTCTTAAAGGTTGCAATGTTTTCTGGAAATTCTGCTGTGCTTCCACATAAACTTTAATACCAATTGTACAATGCATAGAGAAAAGTATTGGTATTATATTAAAATTTCATTGCATCAATAAATTATATCAAAGAGAATTCAGATCTTTAGAATAGTGTTCATTAACATGACATATCATTCCCTTAATTCAGGCATTCTTTTAAGAATGTTTCAAGGCGTATATTATATGTTTTGCACATTCTTTCCCTTAAGCTTATTTAGAAGCATTTTATGTCCTTTGTTGTCATTATAATGGATTTTCTCTGTAATTACATCCTCTCAGTAGTTATTGTTTGTATATATTATGACCATTAATCTACCTGTTAATTTTGTATTCTAGTGATAAGAGAATTATTTGCTGCTAAATTAACTGAATTATTTTAGTTGGTGAACTTTTCCTTTAATCATTAATATTCTAAGAATTTCCAACTATATCATATTATATTCAAACAAACATAGTCTTACTTTGGTCCTTTTGGTTTACACAATACTATTTGGATTAAAATACTTATATGCAGTCACTGTTCCTTATCATATATTAATTATATATAAATATGTATTAGTTATGTAATTATTCCTGATAAGCATTATTTGCATTTCCTATATATTTTATCTTTCCCTTTAGTTTTACCCTTTATGCATAATATAATTTAGGCATATCTGAATTATCCATGGTATAATGGATTATGGCAAGCAGAGTACATAGCTGAAAAGTGTTACCTTATATATATATATATATATATATATATATATATTGAAATGATAAAAAACAATTTATCAGGTCTTCATTTCATATAGTGATGCATTCAATCATTCCTTTTTGTTTCTTTTTATTTGGGGGTCACAACTACCAATGATCACAGGTTATTCTTGACTCTATTGATTATTCAGTAATTACTCCTGGCAATGATCAGGGGACCATACCAGATGCAAGGGATCGAACCCAGCACCCATCCCTCCACCAGTACCCCATTTCCACCACCAATGTACTCCACCCCTCCCACTCACCCCCAGGCTGCCTTAATAGCAGGTAGCCCTGCTTCCTCTCTTTCTCTCTATCTCTGCATCTCTCTCCCTCTTCTTTTACACATTGTGGCTAGCCCTGCAGATATTTATTTATTTATTCCACCTTTTCTCCTTTTTTTTTTTTAATTGAAGGATGCTCATGTGTAGTCCTGGCTCCACAGGGTTCCAAGATGCACCCTCCACCCGAACCCATCTCCCATCACCAGCGTCCTGTCTCCCCCCCCCTCCCGAATCCCAATCACCCGGCGGGCTCTATATGTCATCTCCTTCCTCTGTATATCTCCCTCTCAGCAAACCCTCCTGCTGTTCGCGGAATGCAGTGTACCAAAAAACATCATTGTTTCACCACCCCTAGTGGCCGCGTGGCCGCAAGCGGCCGCGCAACCTGGGCTCAAACCGGCTTTGCTGGTCCTCTGGTCGTGGGACATTTTCCCAGCGTCTGGACAATGAAAATGGTGGCTAGCGTGGGTGGGCGAGTCCCATCCGGCTGCTTCCGGGACCCTCCGGAGGCGGCGGGCCCCCCCCCAAAGCCCATCTGCCCTCCTCGGGGTTCCATAGTCAGCTGAGGCTCGGCGCGAACCAGGCTCCCGCCTCCCGAGCCGTCTGCAAGACTCTCGGATGCCGGGCCCGTCCAGCGGCTCCTGGGCGGGAAACCGGGCTAGTCACGATGGAGGGGGAAGGGTGACCCGCGCCTCCGTCTGACGACTTCCCAGTGCTTCCCCGCCTCTTGGAGCCGCCTACTTGGGCTCAAACCGGCTTTGCTGGTCCTCTGGTCGTGGGACATTTTCCCAGCGTCTGGACAATGAAAATGGTGGCTAGCGTGGTGGACGAGGTCCCATCCGGCTGCTTCCGGGACCCCTCCGGAGGCGGGCCCCCCCCCCAAAGCCCATCTGCCCTCCTCGGGGGTTCCATAGTCAGCTGAGGCCCGGCGCGAGCCAGGCTCCCGCCTCCCGAGCCATCTGCAAGACTCTGGATGCCGGGCCCGTCAGCGGCTCCTGGGCGGGAAACCGGGCTAGTCACGATGGAGGGGGAAGGGGGTGACCGCACCTCCGTCTGACGACTTCCCAGTGCTTCCCGCCTCTTGGAGCCGCCTACTCGGGCTCAAACCGGCTTTGCTGGTCCTCTGGTCGTGGGACATTTTCCCAGCGTCTGGACAATGAAAATGGTGGCTAGCGTGGTGGACGGAGTCCCATCCGGCTGCTTCCGGGGACCCCTCCGGGAGGCGACGGGCCCACTCCCAAAGCCCATCTGCCCTCCTCGGGGTTCCATAGTCAGCTGAGGCCCGGCGCCGAGCCCGGCTCCCGCCTCCCGAGCCGTCTGCAAGACTCTGGATGCCGGGCCGTCAGCGGCTCCTGGGCGGGAAACCGGGCTAGTCACGATGGAGGGGGAAGGGGTGACCCGCGCCTCCGTCTGACGACTTCCCAGTGCTTCCCGCCTCTTGGAGCCGCCTACTTGGGCTCAAACCGGCTTTGCTGGTCCTCTGGTCGTGGGACATTTTCCCAGCGTCTGGACAATGAAAATGGTGGCTAGCGTGGTGGACGGAGTCCCATCCGGCTGCTTTCGGGACCCTCCCGGAGGCGACGGGCCCACTCCCCAAAGCCCATCTGCCCTCCTCGGGGGTTCCATAGTCAGCTGAGGGCCCGGCGCGGAGCCAGGCTCCCGCCTCCCGAGCCGCCTGCAAGACCTCTGGATGCCCGGGCCCGTCCAGCAGCTCCTGGGCGGGAAACCGGGCTAGTCACGATGGAGGGGGAAGGGGTGACCCGCGCCTCCGTCTGACGACTTCCCAGTGCTTCCCGCCTCTTGGAGCTGCCTACTTGGGCTCGAACCGGCTTTGCTGGTCCTCTGGTCGTGGGACATTCTCCCAGCGTCTGGACAGTGAATATGGTGGCTAGCGTGGTGAACAAGTCCCATCCGGCTGCTTCTGGGGACCCTCCGGAGGCGGCGGGCCCCACTCCCCAAAGCCCATCTGCCCTCCTCGGGGTTCCATAGTCAGCTGAGGGCCCGGCGCGAGCCAGGGCTCCCGCCTCCCGAGCCGTCTGCAAGACTCTTTGGATGCCGGGCCCGTCAGCGGCTCCTGGGGGGAAACCGGGCTAGTCACGTTGGAGGGGGAAGGGGTGACCGCACCTCCGTCTGACGACTTCCCAGTGCTTCCCGCCTCTTGGAGCCGCCTACTTGGGCTCGAACCGGCTTTGCTGGTCCTCTGGTCGTGGGACATTCTCCCAGCGTCTGGACAATGAAAATGGTGGCTAGCGTGGTGGAGCGAGTCCCATCCGGCTTCAGCAGTGATCTAATGTGACATTATAGTTCCTAATTCCCCATCAACCTCCCCAGTTTGTTACAACTACAATGATCATTATGTTGTACAGATGTGAAAGATCCTGGGAAGGACCTGTCCCAGCCTACTTCATTATCCAAGACTCTTGCGTGGCTGCACACTGTTCTTCCTATGTCAGACCATCCACCATCCAGGGGCCCACAGGTCAGAGCCCTGGGGGTGTAGACAAGCCCTATCTCCTGTCTGCCACCTGCCAATGCAGCTGGGCACTGCAGCCACACCTGCAACACCTCGAGGGGCAGGTGGCCGTGGACTGTCTTTCTATCTGTATATTTTTATTTCTTTTAAGCGTAACTTACAGTTTTTGATGTCTTTCATTATCCTTGTTAAGTGTATTTTTATGTGCTTTGTTATCATGTGTGGTTATTCTCTTCTAGTTTGTTACTTACATAAGTAACAAGTGCAAAAGCTTATTTATATTGATTCTTATAGCTGTCTAGTCTAGTTTCTTAATTATTGTTCCTACTAGTTTGTTTAGTGGAATCTAGAACAAACTTTTTTTGTGTAATCTAAAAATAATAGTTTTACTTCATCTTTTTTCTAACTTAGAATTATTTTTATTTCCATTTCTTACTTACATTCCTGGCTAGAATTTCCTGTTCTCCATTTTTAAGCATTATAAATGGTAAAGAATTCAAGAATATGTATGTCAACATGGCTTTATCTTCTCTGAGTTTATATTTTATCTTATATGACAAAGAGAATGTATGAGAAAATATGAGAAAAAGAGTTCTCCATGACTTAAAAGTCCATGCTACTGTGTGGTTCTACAATCACTGGGAACTATAGCATTTTATCTGGCACATATCAGAGGTAATTAGCAACACAAGATATTACAGAACTTGTTTTGGAGATGCCAACACTCCACAGGAAAATTCTTGTGTCCAAGTGCAGCCTGGGTTGGCAGAACATAAAAGCACTGGATGCTGCATTATGGGTGATCATCACTGCAACTCAAAAATGAAGACAGTAAGCTAGATCTCTCTAAAGATACTATTTCAACTCTCCAAAGATATGGATTTGGAGACAGAGTGATATAGAAAGCATTAATAATGACCCAGAATGAATTCCCCAATCAGACAGTAGCAGCAATGACTACAACAAACACCTTTTAAAACAAGATTATCAAGAACATTTTGACACAAAAGCAAATTTTGGAGCTTGGATTGACTACCTCATCTATAGGGAAACTATATACCCTCTGTCGCGAGGCACAGTTCTACTTTATACCTAAGGCTCTGAATTAATTTTTATAGCATCTTTTTTTGGTGGGGAGGTCACACCCAGCAATGCTCAGGGGTTAGTCCTGCCTCTGCACTCAGGAATTACTCCTGGCAGTGCTTAGGGGACCATATGGGATGCCGGAGATTGAACCCAGGGTTGACTGCTCTTAAGGCAAACAACCTACTCACTGTGCTGTCTCTCTGGCCCCCTATTTTAATAGCATCTTCTATTCACTTGCACATTGTCTCCATTTGAAATACAAAGTTTATTGCTGTCGTCCATGTAACTGAACACCGATTGCCAGTAACTTTCCATATAATTGATCAGTTATAAGATTTTAGTGTCCCAGTTCGCGTGTTTGTTAGTTTCCCATAAGCCTCTGACAGATACATTATCTCATGCCATGATGTAAAATTGGAGTTTTCCGTCACTTTTAAAATAAACAAAACAATACATGGTTTGAAGATTAAGTCATCTTAATGCGCACAGTGGTAGCAGAATGCTGAATAATTTGTTCTACAGTAAATACCCTATTCACATTAGGTAGCAAAATTGATTCCTGCCCAAGATCATCTGTCACAATAAACTTGGCTGCTAATTTGTATTCTTGGAGGGATTCTTAGTATTTTATTATGAATTTGCTTGGATTTTATAGCTATAGGAATGATCTCTCTCCATATACATATATGTGTGTATATATATATGCATATATAAAGCTTTTGGCTAATTATATGACATTATGCTAAATAGCTTAAAAGAATGTGTATTTCTTTAGCATACTTATTTTAAGTGGTTATGTGATACTCATTGTTAAAAACTGAGTTGCAATTCTCATAGAATTAATGATCTAAAATGTGCAACATAGTGCCATGCAAACATACTCACGGTATTATGGAACATAACTTTCTACTAGCTACATGTTTTTTCATTACCGCCAAAGGAAATTCCATGCCACTAAGCAGTCACTTTTTATTCCTCCTACCGCATAACCTAAGCTTTCATCCATTTTCTGTCTGTTCTGGATATTCCATGTAAATAAATTTACATAAATATGATCTTTTGTGACTTGCTTCTTTCACTTGCCTTTTATTCCAGTTTTGGGGGCCACAGTTCTCAGTGCTTAGGGACTGTTTCTGGCTCTGTCCCCATGAATGACCCTGGAGATAGTTCTAGAATTTTACGTGATGCGGAGAGAGAGAACTGAAGTGGTGGCTGCAGCCACCTGCAGGGAAATGTCCACCTTCTCCACGAGCCCTCCTGATTTTTTCTTACTTCTTTTTAAAAATAGATTATTCACCTTTTATCTTATTTTATTTCTTGTTGTGGGTGAATAACTTTCCATTATATGTTGCAATCTATTCTGTTTATTCATTTCCTTCATTTATAGAAATTTGGATAGTTTCCAGTGTAGAGTATCTGATAGTCTCTGTGATTAATAGGTATACAGGTTTATGTGAAAACTTTTGTTGATTCATTCACTGGATGTAGATTTTATGAGTGTTTATATCACATAAATATTTAAGGTTGTTTGGTTTTGTCAATATTAGATACATTTTGGCATTAACACTAGGTAAATTATATCATCATGCATACATTTACTCATCTTCTGAAAACAAAGGACCAATGCTTAGCACTTCTTAATCTCAGAATTTTATGAGGAAAATATTTTAAATATGAGACTCAATATAAATTCTCTTCTTTCAGATTAGAGAAATGGGAATTTGTCATTTAACAATATTTCTAAGCTCATCATTGATCAGTTTTGCTGTGTGAATACTATCATGTATAATTATAGCTTTTATACATATAAGATGTTTATGCTTTATATGTTTCTTTATATCAAATGTACTATATGTTTCATTATTTTTATACCATACCTATGCTTAGAGCTTCCTCCTGGCTTTGTGCTCAGGGACCACTCTCCATGGGGCTCCAGGTAGATATCCATAGTCTACATGTGTGCCAAGGATCAAACCAAGTCAGTTCTTTGCAAGACAAGTGCTTTCTCTCTCCTGTACTATCACTCTGACTCCTATACTTTCTATGTGAAGTATACCTGCTATACTATGTAGTCCATACATAAAAATCTAGTGGGACTTCTAGAGTATGTGCTACCTGTTGTTGACAAAATCTTAAGAGCTTTGGGGCAAAAGAGATAGAACAGTGGGTAGAGCACACTGGTTCAACCCCTTATACCTCATATGCTTCCTGGAACTCACCAGGGGTGGAAGTCTGAATACACTACAGGGTGGTATTTCTGTTTTGGGGGGGAGAAACATCTATCATAAACATTCTAAATTAGTTTGAACTTCTAATCATATTTTACAGGTGAAAGTACACACAATGATCAATATAAAAGAGCTCTTCTCTCCATTTATAGGAATCAGTGCAGTTAAAGAAAATAGAATATGCATGTATCTGAATTAATTTTGCTTGGTCTACCAAGACACTTTCTGAGAACACTTTGATGTCAAGAGATTTCAAAGATTCTTTGTCAAGAAGTTTGCTTCTGCCAATTGCGGAAAACAGTTGGATTAATTTGGTTGAGGAAAAATTCCGACAATTGTTGCCTTTCATGAGAGGTTTTCTGAGTTTAAAGGGTTAAGTAGGGTAATAAGAGAGGGGCTTGGTTGAAAAAAAATAATAATTCCGGACCAAATTTGATTTTTTACACCTTTTGACATTATGGTGGAAGCTTTAGCTTAATTTTACTCTGTAGAAAATTAAGACAATTGAGGCAGTTTAGAATAAAATCAGTATTTAAACAGGTACAAAAAATGAAAAATTTCACTTTTCAGTGGCTCCAGCTGATAATCAACCATTAGAAGTAATTTGATAATTGTTTGCTACTCTTCCTTTCCTCATGTTTATGTAATACTAGGATTATCAAAAGTGCTTAGTAATTAGCATAGTTTTGTGTAAAAAATTATGTTCTTTCACAGTTTAAAAGCTAAAATTTGACTGGGGTCTAATGCAGGCAGCGCACTTGCCTTGCATGAGGCCAACCTGGATTTAATACCCACACTCCCTCTGTTCTCTTGAGCCCCACCAGGAGTAATCCCTGAGCACAGAGCCGGAGGAAGCTCTTAGCACCATTGGGTGTGTGCCCCCAAACAAGACAAATAAGACAAAGAATAAGACTCTTTTCAGTCATTCAGTATTGAGACTGGTAGAATATTTTCTTTTTCTCCTTTTTATTTTCTCCCAAAAGGACATTTAGTAAGATATTCTGCTCATAGAAAATGCTGAATACATTTTGAATGGATTTCATTTCTTTGCTATATTTCTCCATTTATGAATTATTTAAATCTTTAAAAATAAAACCAGAATATACAGTTTTAGGGTGAATAATCTATATGTAGCACAAATTAAAGATTTTAAGTTGCCACAATCATAATCATTTGAAATGTTCTCGTCTCCTTGTACCAATGAGAAAGAAAGAGCAGACAGGGATGGCGTTAACTATTTGGAGGCTTTAATTTCTGCTGCATAATTAATAATTGGCAAGTCATTATTGTCTCTATTTTATCTACTTACTGAAGCACAAAAATAAAAGTTGAATCCATAGGCTATTGAGAGAATAAAGCATCTTAACATCTCTAAAAGTATCTGTCATGCTATATAACATATATTTATCTTGTTACATGTTGTTTGGCTGGAGGGATGGTACAGTGAGCGAGACACTTGCCATACATGCAGCCAACCCCAGTTCAATGCCTAGTACCACATTATGTTCCCCTGAGCTCCACCAGTACTGATCCCAGAACACAGAGCTAGAAATAAACTATGAACAACCTGGTTATGGCTCTTTCCAAAAAAAACACATGTAGTCTCATATTCTCAGCATTTGGATTGAGTTAGATGGAGATGGAGACGTATAAAATGCTTTCTCTTAGATTTTTAAACAACAAAAACAAAACTTCCAGGAGATTAATGCTAGTATAAATATTCAACAAGTTGGGAATAAAAGTCATTTAAAAGTGATAAATTTTGTTCATCCTCATCTCATGTTCAAATGCACTAAGTCCTTTATTTTGGTCTGTTTTAATTCCTGACCTCAGTCTCTGAGAAGTCTGAGGAACTTAAATCTTAAAAAATATCTTTTAAAGATGTCTTTCAAGGGATCCACAAATTGTTAAACAGTAAAATACGATTTATTGATTTATACATGGCATCTGGTATCATAATATGTATATATACATATATACATATATATGTATATATATACTTTTATATATATATATATATATATATATATATATATATATATATATATATCCCACTCCATGAGGGCCGCCATTTTCCACATCCGGACTCCCCTTTCATCAGAATTCCACCCAGCACAAGAGCTGATCACAGCCCAGCTCCGGCCGCCGCCTGGTTCATCAATAAATGCTGGAGATCAGAGATGACTACAAGAGTATGCCACCCGCACGGCAGAGCCTGGCAAGCTACCCGTGTTGTATTTGATATGCCAAATACCAGTAACAATTATAGACCTCACTCCCATGACCTGATAAAATGGTTTGAGGCTCTTTATGTTCCTGTTGCAAGCAGATACCCTTGGGCTCTACTAGCATGAGACAGGACATATGGAGATGTTACTGGTGCCCGCTCAAGCAAATTGATGATGAACGGAAAGACAGTGATACAGTGATACTTGGCACCTATTTTCAGCACCATGAACGTCACTGGCGATTCCTGGCATCACAGCACTGCCAGCTCTCCTCACCCTTTCACTCAACTTCAGGTCAAAATTACAGGGAGAAGCTCCTTGGCCTACTAAACACTACATGGGAGCTTCCCCCACAATTATAATAATAAATGAATAAATTCTGCCTCTATTATAACATGTTAACCCTCAGTTACATGAAGATGATTTTGATATAAGCTTTTTACAAAGTTCTAGGTCTTTTTGTTTCTTGTTAAACTCTAAATATATAAGGGCAGGTTAACGCCCCTCCTCCTATGAAAATCTCTGTGACTTTGAGCACTTAATTAACTATGCAAATATTTTTTGAGTGATAGCTATGCAAATCTCAGCTAGTATTCAAAAGATTAATCCCTGTCACTACCAAGCTTTTCACGTATCAATTCTAATTAAATCTTTGTTTCTCCTCCCCAGGATCCTAAATATGAAGCCCTAATTTTCTTTTTATCCTGTGTTTGTGTGTGTGTGTGTTTTACATTTTTACTTCTTTCCTCTCCATTCTCATTATACGCTTCATTTTCTTGACCCTTTCTGTTTCTCTTTCATCTTTACACTTTTCCCTTGTTCTCATAAAATATTGTTTTTAGGCTAAGCAAGGAATACAAGGAGCATGACATCTCACTACATAAGAGTTCAAAGGTTACAACTATAAATAATGGAAGAAAGACAAGGAACTGAAAATATGACTCTGTAACACTTGCTCTGCCCTGGACCTTCTCCGCCACTTTGCATGTCTCCGCTTTGCCTTCACATCCATTACTAAAAGTGAGCTTCTCCTCTGTGCTCTTAGGGCTTCTCGTTGCACTTGTCCGTTAGATCCCAGAGTTTCTTTCTTGAGAACTACTGTTCCAGTTCTCCACTTTTGCTTTACAGTCTCTTCAGTGATTCCAAAGTGGGGAATCACCCTCTTTGTGGTGCCGGATGATCGGAGGTTGTATTAGTCCTGAATGCCACTAAGAGCTGCTTTCTGTTTGTTCCCTTAAGTAAAATATATTTCAGGAGTTGCTGAGTAATTTTCCCCTGGAAGGAGGGTGGTAGGCCAAATCGGTTTGGGTATCTCTGTTATAGATAATGAAACAAGTAAAATGTCAAAGTAAAATTCATGAAGTTCCTCCAGCTTTTGCTCCAGGACTTCTTTTAAATCTGTTCCTTTTCATGCCTCATGTCTTACATAACAGCAAAATAAAGCTTTGTCTTAGAGATACACTAAAAAAAATCCCAATTTGTTATTTATTCTTCTCCTAGGAACCCATATACACTACTCCATACTGAGCTAATATCAGATTTCACCTGCAACTGTTAAAATAGGCTCTCACCACAACACTGCAAGGAACCCTGCTCACCACCAGATGTGTGTGGCTCCAGTGGTCACCAGCACGGCTGGGCCAAGTACTGAATTGCCAGGACCCAGATTTCAGAGTACCGCAAGGAATGAACCCAGGAGCCTATGATTATTGCTCGGCAGTCGCACCTTCCTCATAAATTCAAGTCAAATGTATTTCTGTGCTGAACAAAATTGATCTTGGTTCTTTCTAAAACAAATCAGTCATTACTGTGACTAATATATTTCTAGTTAGATGACCCTGATGTTCTCTCACTTCCTCCTCTTTATATCTTGCTCACCAAATATCTTTACTCCCTTTCTGCTCTTCTTTGAACTCTAAATATACTTTTCAGTGAGGAGTTTTGTCTCATTTCCTTACAAATACTCATAGCTCAATCTTAGTTTTGTAAGGTCTTGCTCTAAGATTGCCTTTCAGTGAGATCTGTCAGAACCATCTAAAAGTACAATTTCTCAGGACCTGTCATATGAAATTCTGTATTTTTTAGTTGCATTTGCTACTATCAGCATAATCATTTGACATATATATTTAGCCAGTTCCTTTTATTTTCTTCAGTGAAATAATAAAATTCCTGAAAATTAGTACTTTGTTTTGCTTGTTTTGTTTTCTTTCATGGTTTTGTCTACGTGTATAAATTGTTGTTAGGAGAATTTTAAATACTTGGTAGGTGCTCAATAAAATTATTGTCAAATAAATTATAAAATGCTCTAATGTTATTTGGGAAGGATATTCCAAAAAGGACAAATAAGTTATCTCTTATAGAAAGTTGAAGTTATTTTAGTTTTTTGGCTTTGGGGTGGGGTCTGAGAAGCTGGCTTTTGGGCCCATAACTTGCTTGCTATCCTCAGGACTTTCTCCTAATTCTGCACTCAGAGACCACTTTTGGCAGTTATCAGGCACCATATGCAAACTCAGCACTGCATATTCAAACTCAGTAAAGCATACAACTGACCCACTCTTTTATATTTCTGGCCCCAGAAAGTTGAACTTATTTTTTTTAAGTATTGTATTATACCACGGTGAGATATACAAATAAAAAGATATACAATTAAAAAGTTCATGTTTGGGTTTTGGTCATACAGTGTTCCAGCACCGTCCCTCCACCAGTGCCCATCTCCCACCACCAACATCCCCGGTTCCCTCCCCCTTCCCCAGCCCACCTCCATGGCAGGTTCTTTATTTCTTTCCCTTTCTCTCTCTTTCTCTTTTCCTTCCCTTCCAGACTATGGATTACAGAACATACATTAAAAAGTTGTCATGTGTATCCTTTTTGCCTCTATTTAATGCTCAGTTCTAGGTTGGCATTAGTACCCTCGACAATTATTAGCACCCTGTTCCATTTTCTGTCTTACCTAACCTCTGACTCCCACACGTTTGTGATAATTTCCACCTTTGACAAGACCTCCTGATATATGTTTCACTTGACCTTGGATATTGGTATCATAATATGTACATATATATTTATGCCATGCAAATAAATGCAGTCATTCTGTATCTGTCTCTCTCCTTCTGGCTAATTTCGCTCATCATAATCTTCTCCATGTCCATCCATTTATAGGCAAATTTTATAACTTCATTTTTCCTAACAGCTGCATAGTATTCCATTGTGTAGATGTACCAAAGCTTCTTTATCCAGTCATCGATTTTCGGGCACTCTGGTTGCTTCCAGATTCTGGCTATTGTGAATAATGCTGCTATGAACATAAAAGTAGGGATGGTGTTTCCGCTGTATATTTTTGGTTTCCCAGAGTAGATTCCCAGGAGTGGTATGGCTGGGTCAAATGGGAGTTCAATTTCTAGTCTTTGGAGGAAAGTCCATATTGTTTTCCAGAAAGGCTGTACCAGCCGGCATTCCCACCAACAATGAATGAGTGTCCCCTTTTCCCCACATCCACGCCAGCACTTGTTGTTCTTGTTCTTTTGAATATGTGCCAGTCTCTGTGGTATAAAGTGGTATCTCATTGCTGTTTTGATTTGCATCTCTCTGATGATTAGTGATGATGAGCATTTTTCATATGTTTTTTGGCCATTCAAACTTCTTCCTTGCTGAAGTTTCTGTTCATTTCTTCTCCCCATTTTTTTGATGGCGGTTGTTTGTTTTCTTCTTGTAAAGTTCTACCAGTGCCTGATATATCCTGGATATTAACCCCTTATCAGATGGGCATTGGGTGAATATTCTTTCCCATTCTGTGGACTGCTTTTGTATCTTAGTCACTGTTTCTTTTGAGGTGCAGAAGCTTTTTAGTTTCATGTAGTCCCATATGTTTATCCTTTTCTTCTAGTTGCTTTGTTAGTGATGTTTCACCTTTGAAGATGCCTTTAGCTTCAATGTCGTGGAGGGTTTTTCCTATATTTTCTTCAATGTACTTTATGGATTCAAGTCTGATATTGAGATCTTTAATCCATTTTGATCTGATTTTTTGTGCATGGTGTTAGACACAGGTCCAAATTCATTTTTTTACATGTCGCTGCCCAGTTTTCCCAACACCACTTGTTGAAGAGGCTTTCCTTACTCCATTTTAGACTCATTGCACCTTTATCAAAGATTAAATGATCATGTGTTTGAGGTTGGGTGTCAGGATACTCAATTCTATTCCATAGGTCCACAGGTCTGTTTTTTATTCCAATACCATGCTGTTTTAATTACTACTGCCTTGTAGTACAGTTTGAAGTTGGGAAAGGTGATGCCTCCCATCTTCTTTTTCCGAGGATTGCTTTAGCTATCCTTGGGGGTTTATTGTTCCATACAAATATCAGGAGCGTTTGGTCAATTTCTTTGAAGAATGTTATCGGTATCCTCATAGGGACTGCATTGAATCTGTACAAAAGGAGCCCAACCCAGGCAGAAAAATGGAAATAATAAAACTTAGAGAAGAAATCAATGAGTTGGAAGCCAAAAAACAATCCAAAAGATTAATGAAACCAAGAGCTGGTTTTTTGAAAAAATAAACAAGATTGACAAACCATTGGCAAGACTTGTAAGGACAGGGGAAGAAGAAAACCCAAATAACCAGAATCAGAAATTAAAAGGGTGACATCACAACAGAAACCACAGAAATCCAAAAGATCACCAGAGATTACTTTGAGAACCTGTATGCCGTGAAACATGAGAATCTAGAAGAAATGGATCAATTCCTGAAGTCCTATAACCTCCTACGGCTGAAACAAGAAGACCTCCAATACCTGAATAAGCCTATCACCATCGAGGAAATAGAAACAGTAATTAAAAGTCTGCCCAAACACAAAAGCCCAGGTCCAGACAGATTCCCTAGTGAACTCTACCAAATCTTTAAGGAGGACCTACTGCCAGTCCTTTTCAAGCTCTTCCAGGAAATAGAAGAAACAGAAACACTCCCAAACAGCTTCTATGAGGCACATATCACCCTGATGCCCAAAGCAGGGAGAGACAACACAAAGAAAGAAAACTACAGACCAATATCCCTGATGAACACGGATGCTAATATCTTCAACAAAATACTAGCAAACAGAATGCAAAGAATCATCAAGAAGATTATACATCATGACCAAGTAGGATTCATCCCGGGAATGCAAGGATGGTTCAACATTCGCAAGTCAATCAACATAATACATCATCATATCAATAAAAAGAAAAAATAAAAACCATATGATCCTTTCAATAGACGCAGAAAAAGCATTTGACAAGATCCAGCACCCGTTCATGATTAAAATGCTCCAGAAAATGGGAATTGAAGGGACTTTCCTCAAGATAGTTACAGCCATCTACCAAATGCCCACAGTAAGCATCATTCTAAATGGGGAAAAGTTGAAAGCCTTCCCCCTGAGATCAGGGAACAAGACAAGGTTGCCCACTCTCACCTCTTTTATTCAATATAGTACTGGAAGTACTTGCCATAGCAATCAGAGAAGAAAAGGACATCAAGGGCATCCAGATAGGCAAGGAAGAAGTCAAGCTATCATTATTTGCAGATGACATGATATTATACCTAGAGAACTAAAACTCTCTACCAAAAAACTCCTAGAAACAATAGGCGCATATAGTAGAGTGGCAGGATACAAAATCAACACCCAAAAGTCAGTGGCTTTCCTATATACAAATAACGAAAGAGAAGAAAGGGATATTAAGGGAAACTATTCCATTCACAATTGTGCCACAGAAAATCAAATACCTAGAAATCAATTTACCCAAGTATGTAAAGGACCTGTACAAAGAAAACTACAAGACACTGCTCCAAGAGATAAAAGAGGACACAAGGAAATGGAAGCACATTCCCTGTTCATGGATGGGGAGAATCAACATTGTCAAAATGGTAATACTCCCTAGAGCTCTGAACTTATT